>JASVEL010002417.1:0-56490 GCA_032618575.1 Nicotiana noctiflora | reverse complement strand
GAATACCAACAGTAATTTTCTGCAATTCTCCAAGTCCAAAAAGGCCCGTTTAACCACGTGAAATTCACCTGAGGCCCCCGGGACCTCAAGCAAAAGCACCAACATGTCTTAAAATATTATCCAATCTTGTTCCAATCATCAAAACACATCAAACAACACTAAAATCATCAATTCTCATTGGATTCAAGCCTAAGTTCTTTAAAAACTTCTGAAACACGCATTCGATCAAAAACCCAACCAAATGACATTCGAATGACCTGGAATTTTGCACATACATCAAAAATCACATATCGAAGCTATAACAACTCTCAGAATTCCATTCCAACCCTCGGATCAAAACCTCACCTATCAACCGGAATTAGCCAAAATACTAACTTCGCCAACACAAGCCTAATTCTACTAAAGCTCCAAAATCAATTTCAATCGCACTCCTAAGTCACAAATCTCCTACTGAAGCTAACCGAATCACCGAAAATCACATCCGAGCCCTATAACTCATAAGTCAATGTCTGGTCGACTTTTCCAACTTAAGTCTTCCTTAAAGAGACTAAGTGTCTTATTTGTTATCAAAACCAATACAAATCAACTCTAATACCCCACATACCGATAACGAAACATGAAGAAGTATAAAATGGGGGAAACGGAGCAGTAACACATGAGACGACGAGTTGGGTCGTCACAACATGCCATTTGATCCGCCCAATTATTGACTCAACCCGTTTTAACCTGCGAAAATCGGTCCAACTCGCCAGTTTGACACCCTTACGTATGACTATATTGCAAGTAAAAGAACTCCATGATCTTTGTTGCTCTAGAAAGCTATTTAAGATTAAAAGCACTTGAAGTTGCACAACTGACAGCAGGATATACGATGCAAATGGACAAGGATATATACTAAATATTAAGTTAGAGTAAGCATTTCAGTGATGATCACAACTTGTGGAAATGGAACTCGTAAACAAGATAGAATCTTTTTCTTTAGAGGATGGGAACAAACGTCCGTAGAAGAATTTTGCTATGCAGATACCTATATAAAGGGATGGCAACGGAGCAATGCGGGTGCGGAACAATGCGGGTTTAAACCTATACAGGGCAGGGCGGGTTAGTGACAGTGCGGGTGCGGTACGGGTTGAACTTTTTTATTAACAAAAACTTGCAGGTGCGGGTTGACGGGGTATGACTGCGGGTTTGGCCAAGAAACATATACTGATTCAAAATTTTACACTGACGCTGCTTAGAACAGTCTACTAGTGTTGTACTATATGTTATTTTAGTTATTAGATTACATGGTTTCTCCCCTTTATAAATAAAATGGACTCAGAGCTATTTGTACTTTTCGTTTCTTGATGATTTGGGATTTAAGTTTGAACTTTAAAACGACTCATTGCAACAGGAAGTTAAAACAACCAAGTAGCAATTTTAATTGAAAACAGATAAAAACTTAAAAGGAAAACTTATTAATTTAGAAAAGTCTTCCTAAATTGTACTGAAAAGAAAAAGATAAACCAAGACTTGATATGGTAACAACTGCAAGACACTGTCACTTTTGGATTTGTTAGGGAGGTGCTTGTATATGATTTGGGTTTAAATTAAATTAATACTATCTTATAAAAATTGAAAAAGAAGATTATCGATCTTAATTTTTACTATCAAATACATGGGGCGGGTGAGACGGGTTGAATTCTTCGCGGGCGTATGCATATTTGCCCCATAACCGCACTGTATTACACCTTTGGCATCATGGGTGGCTCGACTATAAGGCCAATAAAGCAATAGCATGTGGCAACTTTTTGGGGGCTCCATGTTTTCCTTAAAGATGTATTGTTCAAAAAAGGGAAAATACCTTAGTACCCCCCTAAACTATGTGAGAATTATTATTTTCCTCCCTAAACTATCTCTGGTTCGAATTACCCCCCTCAACTTGGCCTTTTGAGAATAATTACCCCCCTAAATGCTTATGTGGCAAAAAGTGTAGGTACACTCACCTGCCATGTGGATTTTTCTGTCCATGTGGCATTTTCGTGAATTTTTTTTCTTTTTAAGAATATTATTTTTTGGATAATTTTTTAAATACAATTTATAATAAAAGTTGGACAGAACGACATTAGTTATGCTAAATATTTTTATTTGTACAAAAATAATAAAATTTTAGTTAATCTTTTTTTGAATTTGACATGAAAATAAAGATTTATACAATTAAAATAAATAGTCAATGCATCTAAAATTTATAAAATATAGTTTGAAATTAATTATTTTGGCTATAATTTTTTATATATCTCTAAATTACAGTGTTCCAATTTTGTTTTACGGATTTTACCTAAAAAAAGTAAAAATACACAGTTGAAATAAATAGTCATTGCATCGCAAAAGAATAAATAAAAAGAGTATACAATTACAAGAAATTACAAGTGCAATTGCACACTCTTTTTATTTCTTCTTTGATTCAATGATTATTTATTTCAACTATGTATTTTTTATAACTTTTTAGATGTCTTGGCTATTTATTTCAATTGTATAAATTTTTATTTTCAAGTAATATTCAAAAAAGATTAACTAAAATTTTATTATTTTTGTACAAATAAAAATATTTAGCATAACTAATGTCGTCTGTCCAACTTTTATTATAAATTGCATTTAAAAAAATTATCTAAAAAATAATATTCTTTAAAAGAAAAAAAATTCACGAAAATGCCACATGGACAGAAAAATCCACATGGCAGGTAAGTGTACCCACACTTTTTGCCACATAAGCATTTAGGGTGGGTAATTATTCTCAAAAGACCAAGTTGAGGGGGGTAATTCGAACCAGAGATAGTTTAGGGAGGAAAGTAATAATTATCACATAGTTTAGGGGGTACTAAGGTATTTTCCCTTCAAAAAAATATGTGTACTTTTAAATTAAAAAAGAATTTTTGGTGCGAAAGTACAACAACTTTAATGTGAGGATTGTTATTCAGGGCCCCTCACCCAAATTTAACTTTAGGCCCACAATCTTGTTGAGACGGCCTGGTTTGACATCTCTACCTATTTGAATTGGTCACAAGTTTATCACACGGGTTAAACCTGACTAATTCTCCCGTTGTTTAATTGGTTGAAAGTTTAGCCTACGCTTATCTTCATTCTATTTATTTTATTTAAGAGTTAATACACTAAAATATTTTAACCTATCATATTTTTGTTATTTTTCTACTTAAACTATTCGGTGTTTTCATGACCTTTCGGAACTATATTGCCATTTATATTAAAATCTCCTCGTTTCTGACGTGTTATAACATGTGTAAATACTCGCTTGGGAGCCTGTGACAGCTAAAAAAAGCCATAAAAGCCTCCAAAAATGCCACGAGAGAATTTTAATATGAAGGGCAATTGTTCAGGAGGATTTTGGGAACAGCTAATAATTTAAGTAAACTACAAAAATATGATAGTTTACTGGGATTTGGTAGTAATTCTTTATTAAATTATTCACAACTTTAGTGTGCAAGGCTAATCTTATCAAATTAGGACCAAATGCATAAACTTTTAGTTTTTGCAAACAAATTAATTATTCTCGTTCACAAAAAAAAAAAAAAAAAGAAGAAGAGAGCGGAGATGGACGCGGTCATGTTTAAAGCGTGTGGTCCATCACTTCTGAATCAATTTTATTTGAAGTGTATTCCATCGTCTAAGTTTCGACTTGAGATAGAGAATTTAGACTTACATTACTAATACTACAAGGAAAATTTAATTGAAATAAAGTTCTCACGGGCAAAATTCGTACCTTTTTAAGTGAAATTTACGTTCAAATACAATTGACACGTTTAGATACCTTTTTTCATAACTACAACTACAAATACATTCTTTTTCTTTGCAATTTCATCCAAAAATTGTATGCTTACTTAAAACTGGAATAATTTAAGTAACAGTCCCTGCCCGCCAGCTTCCACCCAGACAAAAAGGGTGAGCGCCTAGCGCGAAAGGTTGCTTTACTAAGTAAGATAAGGCAAGAAGCAAGGGCGTAGCAGCTGCGCGAAGTTGCGCCTTAGCGCATCCGTTTTCTTGCTCGTTAGCGCTGTTTTTTGATTTTTGAAAGAAGTTGATGATCCGTATACAACGTAAAAGCATGCCCGTAAATGATACATGTTACGTTATTTAACTATAATTATTGGTATTTAACCATAATTAACTACCACATTTTATACACGTGATCGCAAATAATTAATACTATAAAATATTTAGTATCTTGGTATTTTCCTTTATGTTCTTAACAGGGTATTCTTTGTCTTTGACACTAACCACAATATCCCAATAGCCATCACTATTCGCTGGCCATTATGGATATGACAATTTTCCTAATAACCATAACTATTCGCTGCAGCTATCCTAATCCTAGCAAGATGAATTTATTTTGATCCTTACATACCAGTTCTCCGTTTTGCTGTTATTTATTGCCCCAAACATCTCACGTCTCAAATACTTTTTAGAAGGAAACTAGAACTACAGCTAGAGGAAGGCCACCATTACTTAATGTAAATTATCTATCTTAAGTTCCAGAATTACCCAGCTGTATATCAAAATAGATGAATGTTTTTGCTAATTCAACCAGGTGGTAGTTTCGAAGCTAAGGTTTATAGCAATTGGAGAAATAAATGATTGAAGAAACAATGATGTATAATTTCGGAATTGAGCCAGAATTAGAAGACACAAAATAGGAAGGCGGTTTCTTGGCCAGTTAAACTTGTATCGGTTTGTAAAGTCGATACATGAACTTATACGAATACTTCAACTTGATGGAATGAATACTAATAAACACTTTATGTTGAACGTGTTCGTCAATCGCTCTGACATGAATGCCATCGGGGGCGGACCCACATGGAGTCATATGGGTCATATGAAGCATCGAAAAGTAACACTGTATATATAGGTATATTTTTGTTGTTTACAAACACGTGATGGTTTAATTATAATTTTGAACCCACTTTAAACAAATAAAATGCCTAGCTTGTTTGTAAAGAGGGTTCAAATTTTCCATATGGTCTTGATTTTGAAACTAGCTAGCCACATATGATTTCTAATTTTTTTTTTGAACCCGCTTGATAAAAATTCTGGATCTGCCACTGAATGTCATGTCACATATTTAGTCTTTATTACATGACATGTGAATTTGTGGGTCCTATATTATTAGAAAAACATATAATCTTCAAAAAATTAATTTCTTTTTCTTCTCCACCTTCGTCCCCACCACCTCTGCATGCTTCCATCTTCCCCGCCACCCATAACCCATGTAATAGAATTTAAGATCCGTAAAATTTTCATGTCTGCACTCAGTTCTACTATGACTGAAGGCAAGATTGTCAGTTGGGTCCATACTGAAAGGTGATAAACTTAGTAAAGGTTAAACATTTCTTATTGAATCAAATAAGCTGACATGAATGTTGAATCTTTTTGTGATGAGCAAATATGCTAATATCATTTTTTTTAATAGAAGAAGAAAGTCTAGCCGGAATAAAAAAATTTACCTAAGCAATAAACTACATGAAAGCAAGCAGAGGAAGCAGAGAGGTATTTAAAATGGAGGGCATGGGCCCTAATCGAACGCAAGGAAGAAGAGTGGGTTCTCCTAAGTAGTTGGAGGCGTCTTCTTTGAACTCAAAAATAATTTCATTTTAATTCTTCCTGTGAGTGGATCCTATCAACTAGACTCTTCCGAAATTGCGTAAGAGAAAAAAATTCGCTCTTTCTGTTCCCGACGGGGAATCAATTTGGAATTGGAATTATCCACTGCAGATTCAAAAGCTTTAGAATTTGAGAGAGAACGATGGCCAGCATTATTTAGCTAATATTATTGTTCCTGAAGGTGGGTCGCTCATGTGAGCTCCGCCATTACTTTTCTTGTTGAATCCCAAAATAAAATTTTACTTGCAAAGGTCAAAAATTCCAACATTCAGTTCGAGTTCTAGTCAAGAAACGGCTACTCCAGCGATTGTTGTAATCGAATAGGTGGTGAATCCGGAACCAAAGTATTGTTTTTATTAAAATTAGTAATATTTTTAGGTTTTTAAAAAAAAACGACATAACTATATACAACGCCACCTAAAGTGGCGTTGTACACTAACGGTAACGGCTCCGTTAGTGTACAACGCCACTTTAAGTGGCGCTGTATGTGTCAGTACCTGTACAACGCCACTTTATCTGGCGTTGTACACTTTTCAATTATTGAATAGTACAATGCCAACTCTTTTGGCGTTGTATCACAAGCCCCGACTCTTGATTTTCTATATAAAGAGGTGTTACGTTAGTATCATATACATTCATTCAAACAATTCATAATACTCTTCTTGCTCTATTACTATTCTTGCTCTATTATTCCTAAATTCTACAGCATTTCTTCATTATGTCTGAAGAGAGAAGGATAAGAACTTCTTTATATTGGGGTGGTGAGATTATGATAGAGAATAACTCTGTCAGCTACAGTTTGCCCGCCCAATGTCATGTTAAATTGCCATTGACAATGGAGTACGATACATTAATATCGTTGTTATGCAAAAAAATGAGTGTGAGGAAACGCTCCTTCATACTTAAAGTTACCGGAAGATATCTGTATTCCGTCACTCCGCAAGGGGTTGTTTTTTACTCGTAGTTTAACATCGACGATGATGAAACTTTGTGTGATTTTTTTAGGACTCCGGACGAATGTCGTGATTTTCTTGTAATCACACTGCTGGAGATGTACGTGAAGGTGGAAGACGTCCCTAAAAATGAGCTTCTGCGTAGTATAGATAACCCTCAATCATCGGGCGGTTATTATGGAACAGCTTTCGATTTAAACTTATCACCGCCTGCTTTCCATAACTCACAAGACGACTAGTAAATTTTATTTATTATTTGTGATAATTAAGTATATATTTATTAAATTGATTTAATAGTAACACTCGCATATTTAATAGGGGGTACCGGCCAGATATGAATTTAACAAGTGGCACATCCGGTAGTCATGTCCAGCTTGGAATGTCATCACATTATGACTTGTAAGTTAAGTGGTTAGAACGTAGAATAAATGAAAGTAGGGACTAAATAATTCCTACTATATGTTTAGTTCATTTGTATGTTTGTCTTTCTTATTATGTTTAGTTCATTTGTATGTTTGTCTTTCTTATTAATTTATGTTTGTATTTGTGTTCTAGTAATTTAAGTTTAAGTTAAATATTATGTTTTTGTTCGTGTTTAAATATTTAGAGTTTTTGTAGCATACGAATCAAATAAAACAAATGACCAAAATTAATAGATGTTGGTACAACGCCACAATAAGTGGCGTTGAACTTAAATATTTTCTCTCACACGTTCAACGCCACAATAAGTGGCGTTGTAACATAACGTCCGTTATATACAACGCCACTTATTGTGGTGTTGTATATACTTACGTTTCTTTTTTTTTAACCTACTTCTGTTACTAATTTTAAAAATACAATACTTCGGTTCCCTGGCAGCTACAACCGTCAGGGATTTCACCGTCCAATGTGGGACCCGATAAAATATGAAAAGAAACATTTACCTCCACGAGAATAAAACCCTTAAAAGAAAGGCAAAATACCTTAGTACCCCCCTAAACTATTTGAGAATTATTACTTTCCTCCCTAAACTATCTCTGGTTCGAATTACCCCTCAACTTGGCCTTTTGAGAATAATTACCCCCTAAATGCTTATGTGGCAAAAAGTGTGGGTACACTCACCTGCCATGTGGATTTTTCTGTCCATGTGGCATTTTCGTGATTTTTTTTTCTTTTTAAGAATATTATTTTTTAGATAATTTTTTTAAATACAATTTATAATAAAAGTTGGACAGAATGACATTAGTTATGCTAAATATTTTTATTTGTACAAAAATAATAAAATTTTAGTTAATCTTTTTTGAATATTACTTGAAAATAAAAATTTATACAATTGAAATAAATAGTCAAGACATCTAAAAAGTTATAAAAAATACATAGTTGAAATAAATAATCATTGAATCAAAGAAGAAATAAAAAGAGTGTACAATTGCACTTGTAATTTCTTGTAATTGTATACTCTTTTTATTTATTCTTTTGCGATGCAATGACTATTTATTTCAATTGTGTATTTTTACTTTTTTTAGGTAAAATCCGTAAAACAAAATTGGAGCACCGTAATTTAGAGATATATAAAAAATTATAGCCAAAATAATTAATTTCAAACTATATTTTATAAATTTTTAGATGCATTGACTATTTATTTTAATTGTATAAATCTTTATTTTCGGGCCAAATTCAAAAAAAGATTAACTAAAATTTTATTATTTTTGAACAAATAAAAATATTTAGCCTAACTAATTTCGTTCTATCCAAATTTTATTATAAATTGTATTCGAAAAGGATTATTTAAAAAATAATATTCTTAAAAAGATAAAAATTCTTTTTTATTTTTCACGAAAATGCCACATGGACAGAAAAATCCACATGGCAGGTGAGTGTACCCACACTTTTTGCCACATAAGCATTTAGGGGTAATTATTCTCAAAAGGCCAAGTTGAGGGGGTAATTCGAACCAGAGATAATTTAGGGAGGAAAATAATAATTCTTAAATAGTTTAGGGGGTACTAAGATATTTTGCCTAAAAGAAAAGGATAGGTAAATGGGGATTTTGCATACTTCATATGAATAATTGATTAAATATGCAATGCTTTCTGACCCTAGTACAATACTTTATAAGAATTATGGAAAAGGAAAAAAGTTTACAGGGCGGGAGATTACGTTTGGGAAGATGAGAGAGATGAGAGGGAAAAAGGAAAGTGAAAGGTCTTTTATTTTATTCTATTTTCAATATTTTTTAATAAAAATAAAACTATCATCCATCTTGAATTTGCAGACAAATTAACCACTGCCACTATCATTTTCAAATGATCAATTGTATTTATTAGTATTCATTCCGTTAATTTAAAGTGTTCAAATAAAAAAAATATAAATTTATGTATCGACTATACAAACAGATACAAATTTAAGTAGCACCATTTAATTTTATGCAATGGTTCAAAATTATATTTAAACCATCACTTGTTTAAGTAGAAATTAAATACTCCCTTTGTTTCAATTTATATAAACCGGGTCCTTGTGGTGAATATTTATGAGTTTAAAGTTTCCCTTTATAAAGTTTAATTCATAATATTAAAAGGGAGTCATGCCAGTTAGGTTGGTTAGATAATTCTTATATATTTTATGTTCATATTTAGCCATGTTCGTACCGTAAACATTGAGTTTTAGCTTATGAAAGCTCAAAACGATCAGCCACACACATATTTAGGTCTGAACCCAAGCAATCAACCTCACCCACGGTGAAACAATTAACGTATTCTATCAAATCCTGAAAGAACACAACCGATGTGCCATTCGCCAAGCGACAACCGATGTGCCATTCGCCAAGCGATACTCAATACAGACTCTTCCTCAGAAACTAGGAAGTATTGTATGCCAGGTAATATATAACTAACTCGGTTGTTGCTAGTTGTGTCTAACATCGGGAGGCGACAACGCTCGCGGCGGCTGATGGCTTTTAGCAATGGAACAACAAAGCACACCAAATAGCACAAACCAAGGTACAACTTAGCTAATATATTCACAAATAACTTTTAAACATTGTAAATGATATTTTTTACAAAAAAAATATTTTTTTATTTGGTCATAAAGTTTAAGAAAAAAAAAAGAACTTTTTAATTTATATAAAATGAAACGCATATATTTTGTATGACTATAAATCATTACATTAAGGTAAATTACTTCACAACATAATAAGCAGCGTTCTATAGCAAGCACAAAATCGCCTTCACCCTTGATGTGTTCATATTTTATCTCTCTTTTTTTTACTTCATTTACAATGCTCTGTAGTAATAGCCAGTGAGTACATAAAATGAGACAACCAGCACAAAGAACTCTTAGAAAGTGATGTAACTCGATGGAGTAAGTAAAAAGAATAAAAGTTGTTATGTGTATGCCAAAACTCCAGGCAGCTGTTTCCCAGAGAAGAGCTACAAAATTCCCCGGGCAGTATATCCAGCTAAAAACTAACTATACAAAGTTAGAAATGACTCAAAAGGGAACTGTGAAGGGCAATGCATACAATTCAGTATCATGTATGTATTGCGCCCGTGGCCACAATGCTGAGCTTCCACATGTTGAATCATTGCTGACTTCTTTGCTGACTGCACTTTTTTCTCCAACTCGCGTGTGCTTAGGTTTTCTTTGAAACAACCACGCTTCGTCGTCAACGTCATGATGCTCAGTTTGAAGACTTGGTGGAAGCCAGCTTTCTATCAAATTCCTGTACTGAAATTCTATGCTGTTCTCATGCACTTTGGAGTATGATGGAGTTGCTGCCTTGTCTACAACAACACAGTCCCTCCACCCAGAGGTGGATGGACTTGGCTCTAAAACTGATGGGAACGGACAACCTTGATTGTTGGTTGCTTTCAGTAAAGGATTGGCTCCCTCTAAACTTGTCCTGACTGTAACTTCTACATCTTTTTGGGCTGGTTTTCGCAACTGCTTCTCCTTGGCAGTTGATGTCTCACCTTGCCCACACTTTTTAGACAGCCGAATCCGGATAATGCTACCTATTGTCAAAAAAAGAAACAAAACATAAGCAACAGAAACAACAGAATACCAAACTAATAAGCACGGTAACAAAATCAAAATATACTCACCATGTGCCTGTATGTTGCCATGTGAAGGTGAGGCAGGCCTCTTCCTTTTATTGCTATTCTGGGTGCTGTCAGATGAGCAGCTGGAATTCTGTGAGCACACAGCCTGTCCATGCTCCTCAGTGAGATTGCTCCTCTCCAACTGTTCAGCTTCGTCTTCTAGACATTTAAACAAGTACATTCCTTTGGACTCATGAGTGGCCTTGTCAAATACAGGATTACTTTCCTTCTTTGCCTTCTTTTCTCTTCTCTTTTCTTTCTTTTCTTTCTTTTCCCTCTTCTTCTCCTTCTTCTTTTCTGCTTTAGCTATCTCCCTCTCCCTTTGGAGCTTTAGAGCACCAGAGGATAACAAGTTCAGAATAGAGGGAGAGAGAAGATGAATACAGTATGACCACGAGGATATTGCACAGTTAAGATCTCACTGATCTTTTATTACATCAAAGAGGCATGTGTGTAGTACCAAACATGTATGGGGTTCACAACATATATTTGCATCAATATGACAGAATACAGTAACACAGCACTCAGTCAGCTAGTTCAATTTATCACACAACCTGGCCCGTGGTCTAACTGGAGTTGCTTAAAAAGTTCTACAGAAGTCCAACCATACAACACTCTGGGCAAAGGGATAAGAGGGATGAGGCTAACCCCCCACCAAAGCATGTTCAAATTAAAGAATAACAACAGGTTCACTGAACACACAAATACACAAGCACTTAGCATTGTGGACTTAACACAGAGCAAGGATACACTTTATTCCATCAAGAGTCATTAATCATTCCTACGATTGAAGATGCTTAAACAATCATTTGAAATGTACAGTTAAATGAAGACTAATGTTGCAGTATTCATGCTTTATTAAGTGGTCATGTCAAAGTAATGAAAAATTACAGGGAATACCTAAAAACAACAAGCAAGTAGCTCATGAGTTGTTTCATAGATGACAATCTCACTTAAACTTAATTTGATGGAAACAAATAGAAGTCTAAGCAGGAAAGAGGCCTAATAACACTACTACGGGAGCTGGACCCAAGTGGATATTTTTGAAATTCACAATTAGGATAGTTTTTTTATAAATTTGGTTTTGAAAATGTGTGCGCATTCCACCAAAAATGATTTTAAAAGAGTACCTCAAAAGCAGTTTTACCCCAAAAACTTCCCAAAGGATCTTCTCAAAAGTCCATCAAAAAATCCCGTTTTAAATTAGTTTTGAAAACAGATTGCAGCCCTCATTAGTATAAACATATACAATAGTCACAGAAAATCTCCTATTTCACCACTCCATCAAATATCAAACCTGCAATATCCTAGTCTTATTACAGGATTACTCTAATTTCTCCCTCAAACAATGCACTAAACCGTAAAGTGTCCCTAGACTTTTCCAACTCTCATCCTTGATCCATGGGCAGGAGATACACTATCAGCGGGCATCCAATTATCTGGATTTCCTATGATATATAGTAATATTAATCATGTCCTTAAAACTAATCCAATAATAACCAGGTTAAACTGGGACATATACATTATTTACAACGATGAAACCCTAAATCGAAGTTCATAAATATGCACAACCCAATGAAACAACTATTTCCTGGGAGATTTACATTGCATAGAATCAGATTTAAACAAGCCCTCATATGCTGGATTATTTCTAGCAACACGACGAAAAAATCAGCCAGGACAAGAGCATAAACACATAAATCAAGTGCTCTTTGTTTCAACAAACCTTAATCGATTCGATCAAGGCTTCATTATTGGCTGCTGTATTCAGCGAATAGCCAGGTGGTGGGTATGGGAAGCACCGAGACATCCTCAATACACACAGAAGTACAACCCCTTTTGGATTTCGATTTCAGATCTGAAATTCCCCCTCCTCTCTTTCACGAAACACACAAAAACAAATCGTAAAATAGATGGGTATCGTTTAGATCTTGGATCGATTTGGCGCGATACAATAGAAAAAATTGATTGAATCGCTAAAAAAAATCGAAGTTCTGGAAACCCTAGAGCCGACGCAGACGAAATTATTGAGAGAGGCGGAGATGAATAATCGGCCTAAGGTACCTCATAAGGGGGTATTTATAGGCAGATGAGTGGCCGACTTATAGCGCGTTTTTTTTTTACCTTATTGCCCTTTGTTTTATGGCAATATCCCTTTCCTTAGCATAGAGGGATGGCATCGCGTAAGGCCCATTTCTTATTGGAAAGCAAGTATAAACCAATTAGAATTAGAAAAACAAGTTAGAAATAGTTTTAAATTGGTTATAATTGTATATATTTTGTCCCTAAAATAAATGATATTTACAAATTCTGAAGTTAAAACTAAGTAAAATTTGGATAGTAATTTGAATTTAATATGTTTTAAAATTTTAAATATTAACCAGTTCTAGTGGCTCTCGATATATCTACTTTTTAATATTAATTAAGTCGATTTTAAATCGCAACAAACAACATGTAAGTATATCTCCAATTTAGTAGGTGTAATGAATAAAATCTAGCAAAGCAAATATGTCTAATATTTTTGTGCTCGAAAAACATATTAAATTGTTGCGAGCAAAACAGAAGGAATGCGCTTTGGAAGAACGATCTATTAGCTATTATCGAGTTCTCCTATTAGAAATAACAAGAATATCTCTCAATACTCAAAAAATTTATATTAAAGCGAGTTTTTAAGAAACTATTCGACCTTTAGCAAAAACGGTTCATATACATAATTTGGTATATGCAAGGAATAAATATAGCAATGCTCATTTGCTCATGTGTAGAAACAAATTAATTTATGTGGAAAAAAATATTTTTCCAATAAACCAAACAAAAAGGAAAATTTTATTCCCTTTTCCTTTCGATTCTTTTCCTTTTTTTCCAGCCAGTTTCCAAATTCCCATATGGCTAGTTTAGTTTGCCAGTTGCAAACAGTCAATTATGCAAAAAGGGCTAGTTGGGCCAACATTTATCCCGAACCGACTGCTCTGGGACCCAATTTTACCCGCTCACGTGGCAAAGGTCGAAACCCCTAGTAAACCCAAAATCGAGTTGTTTACAAGTTGCCACAAAGGCCCATAGAATAAAGTCTACATTTTCCATAGATTTTCGGAATTTCAGATCGCCGGAATGAGGAGGATTAGTGGAATCGCCGCCATATGCCGGGCCATGGACGGCACTGCTGCCGTGTCAGTTCCGCAGTACAGGACGTCTACTGTGGCTCGGTACAGCACGAGCAGCAGCAAATCCTCTGTCAGGTCTAATTGGTATCAACCTACTAGAACCGCCGCTCACGCTGTCACCGGAACAGTGCTTTTCTCGGTGGCGGCTACCACGTTGACCGAGGAAGTCCACGCTAAAGAAGCAGTGCCGCCGGAATTACGCCCTAAGGATATTGTTCTTTATCAGTATGAAGCTTGTCCATTCTGTAACAAGGTTAAAGGTATTCACTTTTTTCGCTATTTCTGTATTATCGATTGTTTATTTTATGTTTAATACTTATTTTTGCCGATGCCTAAGTAAAAAAGAAAAAGCCATTTTTGTAAGAAAATCAAGTCTAGTGTAGGTAGCCTATTATATTCATCTGTGATCTGTTAATGAGAGTATAGCTTGGAGATAGTTCATTGAGGATTAGATAATTATTCTATAGGATACTAGATTCTTAAAGTCTTCATGAACAATATACTCTCTTTCAATTTAACTTGGCACGTCCTTTAACAAAGAAAGGAAGACTTTTTAAATTTGTTGTCTTAAAGATTCAATAACATTTGTGTGATTACAAAATCTTCTCATTAAGGTCAAGTTGAAAAGTTTAAAGTTAAATATACCAATTTTTTTTTGGAATGGATTAATAAGAAAATATTGTCATATAAACTGGAATGCACAATATAGAAATATGTCAATTTTTTGGAATGGACTAATAAGAAAATGTTGTCATATAATCTGGAATGCAAGGAGTATCAAGTATCTTTTGTTTTCACTAACATGGTACTGTTGCTAAAGCATGCTTCAACTCATTAAACTATTTGATGTATTCTTGTACTTTTGTACAATTGCTAACAACTTCTGATAACAAAAAAATCCCCAAGGTCAATGGTGCATGGTTCGAAACACGGTGGATTATGGGTAATAAGCTTGCCAATCTACCCTTCTCCGCGTATGAGACTTCTGTGTCCGGCATTGTATCAAATGTTTTCCTAAGGTTTATTTATTCGTTTTGACAATGTATATCTCTGAATAGTCGTAATGCGTGCTGGTTAACGTTTATGATTCCATAGCTGCGATCCTTTCTTTTCTTCCTCCCCCCCCCCCCAACCCCAACATTAATTATCACTATCTGGTACACACCATAGTCCTTCACCCTGGAACTTTTTCTTTTCAGCATTCCTCGACTACTATGACATCCCGTACAAGATCATTGAGGTCAACCCCATCAGCAAAAAAGAAATCAAGTGGTCTGATTACCAGAAAGTCCCTATTGTGATAGTTGATGGTGAAACTCTGCTGGACTCATCAGGTATCTGATGTCCTAGAATTGTTTCACTTTTTAAAAGTAAATACAATGTTGAGTACATTGTCACTGTGTGATGGCTGTAAATTATTTATGATAATTATGTTATGGTTTAGTTTCTAAACACTGGAAGGGAGCCTTGGAGCAAACGATAAAGTTGATAAAGTTGTCTCTGTGTGACTTATGGGTCACGGGTTCGAGGCGTAGTGGCAGCCACTAATGCTTCCATTAGGGTAGGCTATCTATGTCACACCCTTTGGATGTGGCCCTTTCCTTGACCCTACGTGAGATGCTTTGTGCAGCGGACTGCCCCTTTTAGTTTCTATACACTGTTGATTATAAAATGCATCTCAACCTATTCAACGTCTAAGCTCACTGTGAAGTAAGCATTCAGAGTGACTATAAGATAACTATATCTATGGATGGCAATTTTGCATTGAAGATGGATTGAAATGGATTCCAGGACACCTGATTTGTACTCATCTTTTTATAGGTTATGTCTAAACATTTTTCTTTTGCCCTTTTGGTGGATTATAGATATTATTGATAAATTGTTCAAGAAGGTTCGTTCTGTTGATTCTACCTCGGATGCTGATGAAGAAAGCAAATGGCGCAAGTATGCTCTTTTCTTTCTATTTATGATAATTTTATGACTGTGTCGTAGCATTCTCTTGTTGAGATAAGTGATATTTGGTAATAAGGTTATCGAGCCTGTAAGTGATGTAGGAATTAGCTGTTGTTTCCCAATTAAGCTTTTGCTTTTTGTTACGTAAGAGGGTCTTATCCACTAATTGTTATTCTTGCAAATGTAGGTGGGTGGATAATCACTTGGTGCACGTCTTAGCACCCAACATATATCGAACTGCCTCAGAAGCTCTTGAATCATTCGAGTACATCACTAGTCATGGTAAGATTTGATTGCGGTGACCACATGTCAAGATGTTTCGGGAATAAATTTTTACTTTTTGGTGCTTTTCTTTCTTTCATACCAGTAGGCTTTAAACCAAGATGTCGTGTTTTACTTAATTCTATACATTTGGCAGTAAAACTATGATGCATGCGAGTATTTAATTAGTGTTGAAAAAAATCTTGTTTCTCTTTTGGTGTTTTACCCGTCTTAAAAGATTTCAGTTAGTTAAGTTTAGGATAAAGAATTAGAGTTGATCTCGGTAATACTTTGCTGCTTATTAGCTAGTCTTGATGTTGTCCCGTGGCTCGCCTTAGAGCATCTGTTCTTCACAACTGGAACAGTGGTTACATATGTTGTGTTACTTCGTGCACTGCAAACTTAGTCTGAAGAATTAAAGATGGAAATCTGTGAAATAGAATGCTGCTGTTTCAAGATATGTATATGAAGTCACGTCCTCTATAAATATGACCAAAGTAGAACACTCCCCAGTTTGTATCTGAAAGTAAAAATATGTGATGAAGCAAATGTGTACTGCTCAGTGCTGTGTTACTAGTCGTGGCTGTTCTCTGTAGTTGAATTTGTCTTGCTCATAGGTTTCTCCCTTGCTCCCTGTGTTTTATTGATTCTTATGTATTTAAGCTAGGCTTGATATTGTATCAGAACCTGAATTGTAATGGAGATGAGAAAGAGTGTTATTAGCGATGCTTATACTGAGAGTTTAAACAGTTCTTGGCTTGATATCCAAAGGAGGTTCAATTCTCATCTCCTCATAAATAATATTTCAGCTTGTACACACTAGATAATAATAAATGGTGGAGTTTTTGTAGGCTGCCTTTTGTCTCTGTTTAGCATAGTCCGGTTGCAGGTCTTATTCTATGTTGTGTACCTTTATGTGAGTTGAAGCCGTGGGTGTCTTTTAGAGCAATTTTTTCCGTGGTTTACCTGTTGCACAAGTCTAATCTTATTTATGCTATGGACAGGTAATTTCGGCTTTACAGAAAGATTCACCGTCAAGTATGGTGGTGCTGCATCCATGTATTTTGTTTCAAAGAGATTGAAGAAGAAGTATAATATTACCGATGAGCGTGCAGCCCTGTATGAAGCTGCAGAAACATGGGTTGATGCTCTGAAGGACCGAGATTTTCTTGGTCTGTTTTAACTTCTACGTCATAATCTATTTGATTGATAATTTTTGCACCAAATCCCTTATTATATGTGAGCCTTGACACATTTTCGGTCTAACAGGTGGCTCTAAACCAAACTTGGCTGATCTTGCTGTATATGGCGTTTTGAGACCAATCCGCTACCTGAAATCTGGTAGAGACATGGTGGAGAACACACGTATTGGTGATTGGTACTCTCGAATGGAAAGTGCAGTAGGTGTTTCTGCTAGAATTCAAGCTTGAGTGGCGATTAATTGGAAAACCACAAGCAAAGACAATTTTTGAGAGGTGTTGATTACACTTCTGAGAAAGAATATTACTTTCAAGCTAATATATAAAGGAGATGCACTTAACCAATTTTTGGTAGTTAAGGATACCAAATAAATTTGATTGCGCGCTTGTTTACATACTGTGTTGACTTATTCTTCTGGATGAAAGTTGTATTTGATGTGTGCTGAGACAATCTTTCTTGCAGTTTACCACTATTTTGTTGTCGCCAATGGTGCGAACTGTAAAGTTGTCACTTGCATGTGCCACTTTTACTACTGATTTGTCCTTATAGTAGCCAGTGTACCTTTTCTCTTAATAATGTATTCGATTTTTCAGCTGGATACTGGATTGATGTTCACCCCTTCTCTTCCCTCTCCTTTTTCTATGATATGGTGGAAGTTAGAGCTAGAATTTAGAATATTGCATAGGTTGGATCATTCATCATTGTCTCATTTTGGAACCTGGAGCCAGATCCCTTTCCAAGGATTAGTTTGGTCGAAATTTGTCCTTAACCTCCGACATTATTTTTACACTTTTTTTTGGGTAATTAACATATTATTAATCACGAATAATCTTTACAATTCATAGCCTGCTTTATAAATGCAACAGCTATATTTATCAGATACTCAAAGAAGAAATTTCAACCTACATACTATGTCTAATGAAACATAAAATGTTAACTAAACTACTAATTCCTTTGGTAGCTCTCACATTACATGTATAGGCACTTTCTCTAGCTATGCTATCAATACTTTGCTTCTCTGTTGAAATATTCTCTTTCAGTCCAAACACTATGTGTAACCTCGGCATACACCATTCGATACAATTGAGCTCCATAAGATCTACATTTAGTACTTTGTATCATTCATTGTTGACGTTGCACCCAGGTATCTCGAACTACATCTTGTCTTTGCATCTTGTATAAAACCTTTTGCCACACTGCCTTAGTAAAGAGGCATTCCACAAATAGATGGTCACTAGTTTCATCATGAAGTTGACATAGAGAATATTTTGACTCCACAGTTATCCCTCATTTGATCAATCTATCTGCAGTTAACAGTCTCCCATACAAATGTAGCCACATTGTGAATGGGGGCGTGCAATCGAATCGGTTTATCGATAAATCAAATCGATTATTTGTTATCGAAATCGAAAAAATCGAAACCTTATTGAAACGATAACGATAAGCATATATGTACAAATTGATAATCGATAAGTAATTATCGATAAGGGTCAAAATCGAATGCACACCCCTAGACTGTAGACACTTGGAAAATGAGTAATTATCTATTTGTGTAGATTAATATAACACACATAATGTATATATATTCCGCTACTATTTTGGAAACGGTTATACAATATCATTTTCCCTAATCTTTACCCTTTCCTTTACCCTAAGTTCCTTACCCTGTTATTTCCTCTACCACATTTAAGGAATGGTCATATTTAAAGATCAAGAGAATGAAGTTCAAATTAATAGAAAATAGAATTAGTCGTGATGATTTATTTTGTTTTGTTTTGTTTTTTTATACTGTTGGAGTGTTGGTGGCATACATTTGATCCCTTAGTTTAGTTTTGATGCATGTGCTTGTTGACGCAATTTTTATGTTATAAATGGTGTTCGTCTTATTTTAGCGTCCTTTTGTCCATATTAATTAGGCGTGTTTATAGCGATATACTATCCGTGGAATCCCGCAAATTTTCTTATTGGTGTAATCGATAACTGTCACGACCCGTATTTCCCACCATCGGGATCGTGATGGTGCTTACTCGTGATAGCTAGCCAAGACAATTTACTCACCATCTTTCCATTAATAAAAATCATCATGTTCTCAATTTAATAACAAGAATAATAATAATAATAATAATAATAATAATAATAATAATAATAATAATAATAATAATAATAATAATAATAATAATAATAATAATAATAACGTTAACTACGGAAATCTACTTCATAAATCTGAATATAATTGTGAAATACTTATCATAAATCCCCTACCCAAGATGTGGAGTCACAAACTCACGAACTACGAAGAATAACTACACATAATGGTCAGAAAGAAATATAACAACCATCTGTCTCGAAACAATGAGACTACAGCAATAATGAAAAATATAAGAAGAGACGTCGGGCCTGCGGACGCCTGCAGGCTACCTCAGTCTCATGGGTACGACAATCCTGCTAGTGAACTACTGTTGCTGCTACTGCTCAAAACCTTGACCTGTACAAAAACGCACATAAGTGTAGTATCAGCACTACCGACCTCATGTGCTGGTAAGTACCCGGCCTATCCCGGCGAAGTAGTGACAAGCCTAGGACCAGACACTCACATAAATCCGTGCAGTTCTATATACATATGTACCACAAAACAACAGGAATACTGAACAAAACAAATAGTAAGGGAGTGAACATGCTATGGGGAGCACAATCGAATATACATAATTCATCAGGGAAATAAAAAAAATAGAGTACAACAAACAGTTATCACAAAATAAGAATTTAATAGTTGCACGACATCACCCTTCGTGTTTTTACTCTCATCCTCACCAAATAATCAAATAAAAGTGCACGGCATCACCCTTCGTGTTTTTACTCTCATCCTTACCAAATAATCAAATAGAAACGCACGACATCACCCTTCGTGCTTTTACTCTCATCCTCACATTCATGGCACGGAATGATCCTTCGTGTATGATATAATTAACAATGGCACGGAATATTCCTTCGTGCATAAATAGTAAAACATGGCACGGAATGATCCTTCGTGCGAATATAATTAACAATGGCACGGAATGATCCTTCGTGCGAATATAATTAAAAATGGCACGGTGTCATCCTTCGTGCTTTATCACTCTTCCTCACCCAAACAACAGTCACAATCAAACGGGCAAGAAGAATGAAATAAACAATAAGTACCATCCCGACAAGGGAGTAACAACAGCTATAATAATATCCCGGCAAGGGAACAATAACAACAACAACAATAAGGTCCCGGCAAGGGAACAATAACACAACCTTCACAACCCAGCAAGGGCTCAATAATATAACTTAGGAGAGTTCCACATTAGTTCACAACATGTACCAACAACGATTCACGGTCATGCTAGACTCCGGTGTATAGATGCTCGTCACCACACCTATACACCACACTCAATCATTTAGCAATTAGCAAGTTATTATACTCTAATCATATTCCCTCAAGCTAGGATAGATCAAACACTTACCTTAAAGCCTTGAAGTCCGCTTAACCTTCAACTATTGCTTTACCTCGTAATTCAACCTCCAACTCGCTCGAATCTAATTACAATTGGTTCAATTACTTTAATAAACAATATATGAATTGGTTTGAATGCATACAAATAGTTTTTCCAAAGTTTTACTCAAAATTTTGCAAAACGCCCCCGAGTCCACGTGGTCGAAACTCGGGGTTCGAACCAAAATTCGGTAACCCATCCCCTCGCGAGTTCAAATATATAATTTGTTTTGAAATCGTACCTCAAATCGATGTCCAACTCCCCAATTTATGAAAAATCTAGATTCTACCCAAAAACACATATTTCAACCATGAAAATCTTTGATTTCAAATGGAAAACATGTTTAATGATGTTAAGAGTTGAAAGAATTGAGTGAAAATTGACTTACAAGTGATTTGGAATGATATTGCTCTTGAAAAACCGTCTATGGGGTTTTGGGTTTTGAAAGAATGGTAAAAAGTGGGTCTAAATTCGTTTAAGTATAAAATTGCACAGGTGCGGATATGGTAATTGTGAACTTTAGTTCGCAATTACGAAGATGACAGGCTTGTGAAATGCGACACAATAGTTCGCAATTGCGAACATGGGTCTGGGGGGCAGAGTTCGCATTTGCGAACATGGCATCGCATTTGCGATGGGCCCCCATCCGCTTTTACGAACCAAAACATCGCATTTGCAATCTGGCAGCCTGCACCTCTGCTTCGCATTTGCGATAGGTTCTTCGCATTTGCAAGGCACTTCTTCGCATTTGCGAAGATATCGGCTGAAAAAAAATACCAATTGTGGTGAACTTCAAAAATGCTCTCGTGACCTATCCAAATTTCACCCGAGCCCTCGGGGCTCTAAACCAAACATGCACATAACCTCAAAAACATACCCCGAACTTGCTCGCGCGATCAAATAGCCAATATAACATTGTTTTCATAGAATCAAGCCTCAAATTCATGATTTCTTCTTTTAAACTTCATAAACTTTCAAACTTGGAACTCACAGTTCAAAACACGTCAAACGACGTCCGATTTCCATCAAACTTTGTAGGAAGCGCTTAAATAATATATAAGGCTTGTACCGAGCGTCGGAACCAAAATACGAGCCCGATACCATAGTCTTTTAATCAATTTTCATTTTCATTTTCCTTAATAATTTTAGAAAAATAATTTAACAGAAAAATTCATATCTCGGGCTCTAGGCCTCGGAATTCGACTCCGGGCACATGCTCGAGTCCCATATTTTTCTACGGACCTTCCGGGACCGTCCAAACTCGGGTCCAGGTGTGTTTATCAAAAATGTTGACCAAAGTCAACTATATCAATATTAATATCAAAATTCTTCAAATTTTTCACAGAATTCACATATTTCAGCATAAAAATTTTCCAGCTATGCGTCTAGACTGCGCACGTAAATTGAGGCAATATAAAATGAGGTTTTCAAGGCCTCGGAAGCACGAAACAGATGAGGAAAACAGGTGATGACCCTTTGGGTCGCCACATCCTCCACCTCTAAAACAATCGTTCGTCCTCGAACGGACAAGATAAGGAAGTACCTGAGTCGGGGAACAAATGTGGGTAACGACTTCGCATATCAGACTCGGACTCCTAGGTCGATGTCTCAGGAGGTTGACCTCTCCATTGAACACGCACGGAAGGAAAACTCTTCGACCTCAACTGTCAAACATGCCGATCTAGAAAAGCTACCGGCTTATCCTCGTAAGATAGGTCCTTGTCCAACTAGACAGTACTATAGTCTAACACATGCGTAGGATCGCTGTGATACCTCTAAAGAATAGATACATGAAAAATTGGATGCACGGCTAATAAACCAAGTGGCAGTGCAAGTCTATAAGCCATATCTCCCACTCGATCCAAAATCTCAAATGGACCACTGTACCTAGGATGTGCTTGCCCTTATTTCCGAATCTCATCACGCCCTTCATAGGCGACACCCAGAGCAATACTCTCTCACCAACCATGAAGTCTACGTCTCGGACCTTACGGTCTACATAACTCTTCTGTCTAGACTGAGCTGAACGCAACCTCTTCTGAATAGTCGTGACCTTATCTAAGGCCTCCTGAACTAAGTCTGTACCCAACAACCGAGCCTCTCCCTGCTTAAACCATCCGACTGGAGACCGACATCGCCTACCATACAATGCCTTATATGGAGCCATCTGAATGCTAGACTGGTAACTGTTGTTGTAGGCAAACTTTGCTAAGGGCAGAAACTGGTCCTACGAGCCTCCAAAGTCAATGACGCAAGCTCGGAGCATATCCTCTAAAATTTGAATAGTTCTCTCAGACTGACCATCCGTCTGAGGATGGAATGATGTACTCAACTAAACCTGGGTGCCTAACTACTGCTGGACCGCTCTCCAGAAGTGCAAGGTAAACTACGTACCCCGATTTGAGATAATAGATACTGACACCCCATGAAGGCGAACAATCTCCCGAATGTAAATCTCTGCTAACTTCTCAGAGGAGTAGGAGACTACTACTGGAATGAAATGTGCTGAATTGGTCAGCCTATCAACAATAACCCAAATAGCATCCAATTTCCTTCGAGTCAACAGAAGTCCAGTAATGAAGTCCATTGTATTCGCTCACACTTCTACTGGGGAATCTCAATTCTTTGGAACACACCACCAGGCCTCTGGTGCTCATATTTAACCTGCTAACAATTTAGACACCGAGCGACATACGCAACAATGTCTTTTTTCATCCTACGCCACCAATAATGCTGTCGTAAGTCCTGGTACATCTTCGTAGCGCCCGGGTGAATAGAATACCGAGAACTATGGGCATACGCTAAGATCAACTCTCGAATCCCATCAACATTAGGCACTCAAACTCGCCCCTACAATCCCAATACTTCGTCATCATCTAAGATTACCTTCGTAGCACCTCCTCGCTGCACAGTGTCTCTCAGGTCACACAAATAGGAATCATCGAACTACCTCTCACGGATACACTCCAATAGAGAAAAACGAGCAACCTTGCAGGCCAACACCCTGCTAGGCTCAGAAATATCTAATCTCATAAATCAATTGGCTAAGGCTTGAACATCTAGGGCAAGCGGTCTATGGCTGACCGGAATATAAGCGAGTCTACCCATGCAGGCAAACTTCCCACTCAACGCATCAGCCACCACATTAGCCTTACCTAGGTGATATAAGATAGTAACATCATAATCTTTCAGCAACTCTAACCATCTCCTTTGTCACACATTTAACTCCTTTTGCTTGAATAAGTACTGAAGACTCTTGTGATCCGTGTATACCTCACACGCCATGCCATATAAATAATGCCTCTAAATTTTTAAGGCATGAACAACCGCAGCCAACTGAAGGTCATGAACCAGGTAATTCTTCTCATGGATTTTCAACTGTCTTGAAGCATATGCAATAACCTTGCCATCCTGCATCAATATCGCTCCAAGACCAGTATGAGATGCATCCCAATAGATTGTGTAAGGCCCTGATCCCATGGGCAAAATCAACATTGGTGCCTTAGTCAGGGCTGTCTTGAGCTTGTGAAAGCTCGCCTCACACTCATCTGACCACTTGAACTACGCACCTTTCTGGGTCAACCTGGTCATCGGAGCTGCAATAGAAGAGAACCCCTCTACGAACCGACGGTAGTAACCTGCTAACCCCAAAAGACTCTGAATCTCGGTCAATGAAGCTGGTCGAGGCCAATTCTTGACTGCCTCAATCTTCTTTGGGTCCACCTGAATACCTTCTAGTGATACAATACGACCTAGAAATGCAACCGAACTCAATCAGAACTCGCATTTTGAGAACTTGGCAAATAGCTGATTATCCTTCAGAGTCTGAAGAACCACTCTAAGGTGTTGCTCGTGCTCTTCCTAGCTGCGGGAGTAAACCTGAATATCGTCTATAAATACTATCACGAACAAATCTATATAAGGCATGAACACTTGGTTCATCAACTCCATAAATGTTGATGGGGCATTGGTCAACCCGAAAGACATGACTAAGAATTTGTAATGCTCATACCGAGTGTGAAAAGCTGTCTTAGGAATATCAGCCGCCCTGATCTTCAGCTGATGGTAGCCAAACCTCAAGTCTATCTTTGAGAACACCCTTGCTCCCTGGAGCTGGTCAAACAAATCATCAATCTGCGGTACTGGATACTTATTCTTTATCGTCACTTTGTTCAATTTCTGGTAATCAATACATATCTGTATCGACCCATCCTTCTTCTTCACGAATAACACTGGCACACCCCAAGGAGAAACATTAGGCCTGATAAATCCCTTCTTTAGCAAGTGTTTCAACTGATCTTTAACTCTTTTAACTCTGGCGGGGCCATGTGATACGGTAGAATAGAAATAGGCTGAGTGCCCGGTGCCAGATCAATATAAAAATCAATATCCCTGTTGGGTGGCTTGCCCGGTAGGTCTGAAAGAAAAACCAAGGAAAACTCCCGTATAATAGGAACCGAGTCAATAGAAGGAACCTCTGCGTTGGAGTCGCGAACATACGCCAAGTAAGCTAAACAACCCTTCTCGACCATGCGTCGAGCCTTAATATATGAAATAACATTGCGGGTGGTGTGACCTGAGGTCCCTCTCCACTCTAGTCGGGGTGATTCTAGCAAGGCCAAGGTCACTGTTTTGGCGTGACAATCTAGGATAGCATGATACGGGGACAACAATCTATCCCAATATAACATCAAAGTCCACCATATCTAATAGTAATAAATCAACACGGGTCTAAAGACCATCAAACACAACCACGCACGAACGATGCACCCTGTCGACTACTATAGAGTCACCCACTAGCGTAGACACATAAACAGGAATATCCAAGGTGTAGCTAGGCACGACCAGGCATAGTGCAAATTAGGAAGACACATATGAATATGTAGACCTAGGGTCAAATAGTACTGAAACATCTCTATCGCAAACCAGAATGGTACCTGCAATCATAGCATATGACGCCTCTGCCTCTGGCCTGGCTGGCAAAGCATAAAATCGGGGATCAGCACCACCTCCCTCAACTATGTCTCTGGGACGGTCATCCACCGGCTGACCTCTACCTCTGGCGGGACGGTCTCCACCTCCACGGTCTCCACCTCTACCTCTACATTCCCTACCCCGCCCTTGGCTGGCTGGGCAGGCTGTGGGTCAGCTGGGGCCTGAATCATGTGGCGAAGACCCTGCTACTGAGAACTGCCTGATGCTCGAGGGCAAAACCTAACAAGGTGATCGGGGTTACCACAACCGTAACAAGACTTCAGCTGCTATGACTGCTGACCCTGGCGGCCTGAATAACCTCCACGAACACTCTGAAGAGGCTGAGTACTGATGGGATGCTAATCTGAATACTGCTCACGAAAACCACGATCACCTAAACCACTCTGCGAAGCCTGGAGAGCTGACTGATAAGGCTTGGAAGACTGGCCCCTATCATAAGAATCCCTGCCTCCAGATGAGGCACCATTAAATCTGCCAGAATGATGAGGCCTCCTGTCTAAAGCCTGACTACCTCCCCGAGTAAGGGTTATCTCAACTCTACGGGCCGCATTAGCCACCGCCTGAAAAGAAATATCACTACTAACTCCCGTAGCCATATGAAGTCAGATCGGCTAAATTAACCCATCAATGAACCTGCGAACCCTCTCCCAATCTGAGGGGAGTATCATAACTGCATGACATTCCAGATCCACAAACCTCATCTCGTACTAAGTAACGGTCATGGAACCCTGCTAGAGGTGCTCAAACTGCCTCTGAAATGCCTCCCGCTGAGTAATAGGGAGAAATTTCTCCAAAAATAACTTCCCAAACTGGTCCCATGTCAAAGTTGGGGACCCTGCTGGTTGAGTTAAACAAAAATCACTCTACCAAGTCTTGGCGGATCCTGCAAGCCTGAAAGTGCAAAAATCAACCCCGTTGGATTCCACTATTACCATAGTCCTGAGAATCTTGTGGCAACTGAATAAGAAGTCCTGGGGATCCTTCGATGAAACACCATTGAAGGTGGTGGTAAAAAGCTTGGAAAATCGATCAAGTCTCCATAGAGCATGATAAGTTATTGTCGCTCCATCTCCGGCCTGAGCTGTAGTGCCTGGCGGAGTTTCCATTGCTGGCTAAACCACATGTGCCTAAGCCTGGGGAGCTAATGGCTCTATAGTACTCGTAACAGGAGTTTGAACCCCTTCCCCAGCCTGATAAGTGGCAAGTGCAACTGGCAGCAAGCTTGCTCTAGCGACACTATCCATAAAACCCTCTATCCGGACCAGAGCCTCCTGAAGATCCGGGGTGAATAAAACCTCTCCTGGGACCTGATCTGGGCCCACTGGAGCTGCTGCAGCTGAAACCTCCTCACCATTTTCAACATGAGGCTCCACCTCTGGAACCGCTGCCTGGGTTTGAGCTCTGCCCCTACCACGGCCTCCGGCACGACCTCTACCTCTGCTCCTTGCGGGAGCTGCCTGAGGCTCGGACTGCTGATCAGCAGATGAAGAAGCGTGTGTTCTTGCTATCTGCGAAAGAATAGAGTAGAAATTTAATCAGTATTTTAGGAAACAAAATGCACGACAAGAAAGAACAAATGAGAGATTTTTTCTAACTCAATATACTATGGGGGACAAGTACAGACGTCTCCGTACCTACCCCTCAGACTCTACTAAATTTGTTCGTGAGTTGTGAGACCTATGTAACCTAGTGCTCTGATACCAACTTGTCACGACCCGAATTTCCCACCATCGGGATCATGATGGCACCTACTCGTGGTAGCTAGGCAAGCCAATTTACTCACCATCTTTCCATTAATAAAAATCATTATGTTGTCAGTTTAATAACAAGAATAATAACAATAACGTTAACTGTGGAAGTCTACTTCATAAATATGAATATAATTAAATACTCATCATAAATCCTGTACCCAAGATGTGGAGTCACAAACTCATGAACTACTAAGAATAACTACACATAATGATCTGAAAGAAATATAACAATTATCTGTCTCGAAACAATGAGACTACAGCAATAATGAAAAATATAAGAAGAGACGTCGGGCCTGTGGACGCCTGCAGGCTACCTCAGTCTCGTGGGTATGACAAACCTGCTAGTGAACTACTATTGTTGCTTCTGCTCAAAACCTGGACCTGTGCAAAAACGGACAGAAGTGTAGTATCAGCACAACCGACCCCATGTGCTGGTAAGTGCCCGGCCTATCCCAGCGAAGTAGTGACAAGCCTAGGACCAGACACTCACATAAACTTGTGCAGTTCTATATACATATGTACAACAAAACAACAGAAATACTAAACAAAATGAATAGCAAGAAAGGGAACATGTTATGGGGAGCACAATCGAATATACATAATTCATCAGTGAAATAAAAAAAATAGAGTGCAACAAACAATTATCACAAAATAAGAATTTAATAGTTTCACGGCATCACCCTTCATGCTTTTACTCCCATCCTCACCAAATAATCAAATAAAAGTGCATGACATCACCCTTCGTGCTTTTACTCTCATCATCACTAAATAATCAAATAGAAGTGCACGGCATCACCATTTGTGCTTTTACTCTCATCCTCACATTCATGGCATGGAATGATCCTGCGTGCATGATATAATTAACAATGACACAGAATGTTCCTTCGTGCATAAATAGTAAACACATGGCATGTAATGATCCTTCATGCGAATATAATTAACAATGGCACGGAATGATCTTTCGTGCAAATATAGTTAAAAATGGCACGACACCACCTTTCGTGTTTTATCACGCTTCCTCACCCAAGCAACAGTCACAATCAAACGGGCATGAAGAATGAAATAAATAATAAGTACTATCCCGGCAAGGGAGTAACAACGGCCATAATAATATCCCGGCAAGAGAAATAACAACAACAACAACAATAAGGTCCCGACAATGGAACAATAACACAACCTTCATAACCCGGCAATGGCTCAATAATATAACTTAGGAGAGTTCCACATTAGTTCACAACATGTACCAATAATGACTCACGGTCATGCTAGACTCCGGTATATAGATACTCGTCACCATGTCTATACACCGCACTCGATCATTTAGCAATTAGCAAGTTATCATACTATAATCATATTCTCTCAAGCTAGGATAGATCAAATACTTACCTTAAAGCCTTGAAGTCCGCTTAACCTTTAACTATTACTTTACCTCGTAATTCAACCTCCAACTCACTCGAATCTAATCACAATTTGGTTCAGTTACTTTAATAAATATTATATGAATTGGTTTGAATGCATAAAAATAGTTTTCCCAAAGTTATACTCAAATTTTCCCAAAATGCCCTCGGGCCCACGTGGTCGAAACTCGGGGTTTGAACCAAAATTCGATTACCCATCCCCTCGCGAGTTCAAATATATAATTTGTTTTGAAATCGGACCTCAAATCGAGGTCCAACTCCCCAATTTATGAAAAATCTAGGTTCTACCCAAAAACCCCAATTTCAACCATGAAAATCTTTGATTTCAAATGGAAAACATGTTTAATGATGTTAAGAGTTGAAAGAATTGAGTGAAAATCGACTTACAAGTGACTTAGAATGATATTGCTCTTGAAAAATCGTCTATGGGATTTTGGGTTTTGAAAGAATGGTGAAAAGTGGGTCTAAATTTGTTTAAGTATAAAATTGCACATGTGCGGATATGGGAATTGCGAACTTTAGTTCGCAATTGCGAAGATGACAGGCTTGGGAAATGCGACACAATAGTTCGCAATTGCGAACATGGGTCGGGGGCAGAGTTCGCATTTGTGAACATGGCATCGCATTTGCGATGGGCCCCCATCCGCTTTTGCGAACCAAAAGATTGCATTTGCGATCTGGCAGCCTACACCCCTGCTTCACATTTGCGATAGGTTCTTCGCATTTGCGAGGCACTTCTTCGCATTTGCGAAGATATCAGTTGGGGAAAAATGCCACATGTGGTAAACTTCAAAAATGCTCTCGTGACCTATCCAAAATTCGCCCGATCCCTCGGGGCTCTAAATCAAATATGCACCTAACCTAAAAAACATACCACAAACTTGCTCGCGCGATCAAATCACCTATATAACATCATTTTCATAGAATCAAGCCTCAAATTCATGATTTTTTCTTTTAAATTTCATAAACTTTCAAACTTGGAACTCATAGTTTAAAACACGTCAAACGACGTCCGATTTCCATCAAACTTTACAGGAAGCACTTAAAAAATATATAAGACTTGTAGTGGGTATCGAAACCAAAATACGAGCCCGATACCATAGTCTTTTAATCAATTTTTATTTTTATTTTCCTTAATAATTTCAAAAAAATAATTTAACAAAAAAATTTATATCTCGGGCTCTAGGCCTCGGAATTCGACTCCGGGCACATGCCCTGTCCCATATTTTTCTACACAACTTCCGGGATCGTCCAAACTCGGGTCCAAGCTCATTTACCAAAAATGTTAGCCAAAGTCAACTATATCAATATTAATATCAAAATTCTTTAAACTTTTCGCAGAATTCACATATCTCAGCATAAAAAATTTCGGCTATGCGCCTAGACTGCGCGCGCAAATTGAGGAAATATAAAATAAGGTTTTCAAGGCCACGGAAGCACGGAACCGATGAGGAAAATAGGTGATGACCCTTTAAGTCGTCACAATAACCGAATCGATAAGCCCCCAAAATCGATAAATCGAAATCGAAAAAATCAAAACCTTATTGATGCGATAATGATAAGCATATGTATAAATCAATAATCGATAAGGGTCAATATCGAATCGATAGATCGAATGCACACCCCTAATTGTGAATATGGCTTTAGGTCTAGCTTTGTTTTGAAACATCATACACTTCCAGTTGACTCTAGGCATATTCCCCAATAGTTGAAGATAGAACTATCTCACCATGCTTTTGTTGATCTGCTGATTATGTTGTGCATGTTGTAGTATTGTTCTAGCACTCAGAATTTGCATGACCATCTAGCTTGCCTGTTGTGGGATTGCCATGTCTTCAAGCCTCTTATCTTTGATGTAGAATGCATGAATCCATATGATCCATAGTCTGTCTTGCTTACTTGCTACATCCCAACAGAGTTTTGCTATTGCTGCCTTGTTCCATACTTGTAGATTAATCAATCCCAATCCCACATTGACTTAGATATGCACATCTTACTCCAAGCCACCAGAGTCTTTTTTGTAACGGTATTGATCTCATACCAAGCATAACTCCTACCGTATGCCTCTATCATCTTCATAACTTTTTGCAGGCAAGTTGAATAGTTGTGACCAATTGAATTGGATACCAAATAGGACAGTTTGGACCAGCTGCACTCTACCTGAATATGAAAGCTTCTTTGCAGACCATGAGGATATCCTTGCTACAATATTTTCTATCAGAGGGTATCACTGTATCAGAGAAAGTTTCTTGGTAGCAAAAGGAATGCCAGAATACTTAAATGGTAACTCTCCAGTTGTGTAGCCCAACTTTTGAATAATCTCTAACATGTACTCTGTTGAACTACTCCAAAATATACTAAGCTCTTCTTCAACTTTGCTTGTAAACTAGAAACTTGAGAGAAGTGGTTCAAACAATCATGCATATAAGAGATAAAGTTTAAATCACATTTAGCAAATAGCAAAAGATCATTTGCGTAACTTAAATGAATGATCCCTAACTTTGCACATCTGGGTGGAACTTGAAATCTTTTACCTTCTTTAGTTTGTTGAGACTTCTACTAATATACTCTATTACAATTGCAAACAGTAAATGGGAAACAAGATAACTTTGTCTTAGGCCTTTGGCAACATCAAATGGTGGGGTAAGCTCTCCATTGACCATGATAATGTAGTTAATAGTTGTTACACACTCCAATCCAGTTCACAAACCTTGCTAGGAATCCCATTTCAATCATAACTTGCTCCAAAAATCCCCATTCAACTAAATCATAAGCTTTTTTGAATGTCAATCTTGATCATGCACCTAGCAGAAATATTTTTCCTTGTGTAACCCTTAAATAGCTCATGAGCTAGTATAATGTTATCTACTATCCTCCTTCTAGGTATGAATCCAGCTTGAGCTTCACTTATCACTAATGCAATAACTTGTTGAATTCAGTTAGCTAAGACTTTAGAGATCAATTTATACAACATGGAGTAGCAAGCAATAGGCATGTAGTCTCTTATTGTACAAGGATTAGCTAGTTTAGGAACCAGTGTGATAGAAGTACAATTCACAACTTTATATAACTTCCCAGTACTGAAGAACTCTTATGGTTAACTTCTTCTTTTATATCTCTCATGCCTTGTTAAAAAAGTAAGCATTGTAGCCATCAATTCATGGTGCTTTATCACTATAAGTAGCACACAATTCAGTATAAATCTCTTTGTCAGTAACCTCAGCACATAGAGCAATTTTCTGTTGTTGTGAGAAAATTGGACCATTTTTTATAACTACCTTTTATGGCAGAAAGAGAGTGGGTTGTTAAGCCCATTAAAGACTTATAGAATTCCACCACTTCTTGCTTTATGCTTTATGGATAAGTAAGCTTATCTCCTATGACTTACACAAGTTCATTTACTTATTTTCTCTACCTTTTTTCTTTCATAACAGCTGCAAAATACTTTGTATTTGAATCACCCGTTTGATCCACTTAGTTCTTGCTTTCTACCTTAATACACTTTCGTCACTAAGAGACCTTTTTTTCTCAATTCTGCAATAACCTTTCTTCTACATTGATCTTTTGCTGGACCTCCTCTAAGCTTATTCTGGTCTACTCAATCTTCATAGTGATTGTTCTAAAGTTTTTAGTATTTAAAGTCCTGAACAAAGGTCTTAGTTCCTTCAGTTTTACCTAGATGTTCCTCATTTTTCCATAGTATATGACTGGTACAATACTCTTTCTACAATGGATATAAAGCTGTCATGATCTGCCCACTCATTAAAGAATTTGAAAGGTGTTTTAGCGGGTTTAGGAGTTGAATGAAGAGTAATAACCATTGGACTATCATCAAATATTATGGCAGTACATACTTAGTGACCACATAACCCCGTTGCATCATCCACTCATAATTATCAAAGGCTCTGTCAATTCTACTGCTTATCCTTTATGCATCAGATTTCTTGTTAGACCGTGTGTAGTAATCACTTGTCCATTTTAGCTCATTCAAATTCAGTGTAGTTATACAATCAAAAAAGTCCTGCACTTCTGTAAGCAATAGGATTTCCCATCATCCTATCATTAGTATATAACACTGCATTGAAGTCCTCACATAACAATCATAGTTTTGTGATTCCTACTGCAATGCACTTCAAGCCACTCCATAGCTGCTTCTTTTGTTCTATAGTATTGTATCCATATATTGATGTAACTGCACAATCAACTATCCCCACCCTATCTTGTAACATACAGTGTATAAATTGAGTTGTAACGCTTAGGATAGTAACATTGTACCACTGAGGATCCCAGGAAAACCATATCCTCCCTGTTGAAGCACCTTAATAGTTGGTAGCATAGCTTCATCCTGTGATTAATTTTGTAATAATTCTGCTAGCCTTATGTTCCTTAACTCTTATTTCCACTATAACTGCTAATTTTATTCTTTGGCTACTAATGTATTTTTTTAAACTCTTTTTGCTTATACCTCTTATTCACCCCCCCCCCCTAATATTCCAAAATAGTCACTTCATAAGCATGTCATTTTGCCTCTCCCCTTATCATGGGGTACATTACTAGTACACCATGATCCCTTGTTCAATGGCTCAAAATAATTTCTCATAGTAATAGTTGATAAAATTGGAAAGTTTACCATATCCAGCTCAATCCCGTCCACTATAGCTTTGCCATTGTCCACGGTTCTTTCCACTATACACTGTTGTTGGGTGGGAGTTTGCATAGTATTTTGCTGGACATTTGTCTGATCCTTTATTTTCTATATTTTATAAATATCTACATCTCCTACTTGACCAGACTTCTATGGTACAAACTGTTGTAAGCTAGTCTCCCCTGCTTGCTTAATTTGATTAACATCTTCTTTTATTAGTCTTTTTGATCTCCATTCCATGGTGACTTTCTTGGCTTCTCCTCTTACCTTGCCGCTTATCTTGTTACTTAGAATGTTGTTGTTCTACACCAAATTTATGTCCAATTTTTTGATAAAATTAGGTTTCCAGTCATACCTAAATGCATGTATAAATGTCCTTCTATTAGGATCCATGATTGTTATCTCTGTAGGTAATTCTCTTGTAGTGTTCACTTCTATCATCATCCTTGCAAATGATACTCTCATTTTTTTTGCAGTATATTTATCTACCTAGACTGGAGTACCTACTGCACTAGTCACTCTACTCAAAGAGTCATAGCCCCCAGCAGTTCATAGGAAGGTTAGGAAATTGAACCTATAAAGGAATTTCAGTGGGGAACTCCTCATTGAAATCAAACTTTGGTGTCCATGGTTTCAATATGATACGTCTATTGTTAAAGGTGTAAGGTCCATAATAGAATTTTTTTTCATGTCTTCATTGCTTTGAAATTTGATAGTATAGTACCCTTCCTGATGTAAATATAGATCTGGTTCAACCACATTCATCCTATTAACCTCCCTATAACATTGTATTCTGGAGATTCCCCAGTTATGTATGCTATATTACACTCTTCCATTTCTCTGTTTCTATATCTACCTCATTTTTGTTTAATTGAATCACAACTTGGTCATCTATGAGTTGTGGGAGTGTGTAAACTAAGGACATACCATTTTCAACTACTCAATTCCTCTGAAATAGATTTGTCTATGCTTTCTCCTGCTTATTAGCTACTTTCTTATGTTGATTGTTCTCCATTGTCACCCCTTCACTAGCTGCATGTATCGATTTCACTGTTCCATTGGCTGAGCCATCAACTTCCTTGCTTGCATGCTGTATCTGTACCTCTATTGAGTTTCTAGCTGTCCGGAACTCAGATCAAGTTTCTTTTTCACTCTCGAACACATCGACGAGGATTCAACTTCACCGCTTGCTCCTACCTCTGCCTCTGGTGTAATTTCTTTGTCCTGCAAGTTTTCCTCAGCTTGAATTTGAGCTCCCATAGAGCCGCAATAGATAATTATGGGAATCTTCCTGTGCCTTCCTCGACCCTGTCTGCGTAAATTACCTCTGCCATTCGGCATAAAAACCACCAGTAGCGTACGTTAACTATCATGCGCCGAGAGCATGAGCGAAGAGATTTAATTTTGTCACTTTTAAATGTAAAATTTCATATTTAAATTAGAAAAGTCCTACCATGAACACTTAATCGTATTATACAAAATTAAGAAGATCTTTTATATTTTAATTTGTCTGACAACAAAAAATTGACGCGAAGACTAGAAGCCATTTTATTGCACACAAGTCTAGTCGAAGTCATTTGGCAAGTTATCTGGCAAAACTAGGAAGTATGTGCTTGGAACACTGTTATTTCTCTTTGCTTAATTTAGAATGTTCTAACTATTTAACACTGGAATACATCTATCTTAGGGTTATAACATGAAATTATATTTAATGACCTTTAAAATTGATGGTCTTGGTATTTTGGCACCCACTTGCCTCATGGGTAAATCTTTAAGGCCAAATGTTAAAATTTTACCCATGAGCCAAGCAAGGAGAAACACTTGTTAAACTTGAAAAGAGGGGTACTCAAAATGTCCTATTTGTGCAAATTGGCCGAAATCATAACTCAATTTGACATTAAAGGCCCATATATTGTGGAAGGCTCAAAAATTGAAAATAGCACGGGTGAACCAGGTTTCAGATTGGAAATTTTTAAAAAGCTAGTGTTTGTATGTTCATTGAAAAATAGCTATTTTTTGTTGAAACACGAGAAGTTCTAGCATAATATGCAAGATTATAAAGCTCTTGCATATAAACTTCCAACGTAATATATCGGATTGTGGAGCTTTTGCATATAAATTACACGTATATTATTTTGGAACTCCATATTATGAAATTCCATCACATTTTGCAGGAAGCTTATATGTAAATAATCGAACTACAACATAAAATGTTGGATTTTTTTTAAAATTTTAAGGGTATATTTGTCAGATTTTATCTTTACATAAAAAGTGACTAAAATTCGATTATTTTGAAATTGTATCTATTTTTCAATTGAAAATTTTACCTCATATAGCAAAGCTTTACACCCTATTTATTATAAATAAAAATCCTTTTAAAATATTATTTTCTATGGCTACCTTCTAGTTTTTTTGAAAAATATATATTTATGGTCATTTCCTACTGTTAAGCCATTAAATAAGTTGTCTAATATTTTTCTCTCTGGTTCTTTCAGTTTATTCTCTCCCATAATTACCGCATAGCATCTTATTTCTCTATACGGGATCTCTCTTACAACGTTATTATCTTCCCCATTGTTGAATCATAATGCTCCTTTATTTGCAGGTTCTATCTCTAGATTGTTCTCAAAGCCTGGAGTATATTTGCTGGATTTCATCTTTGTTAACATGAGTTCAAAATGTCTAGATCAAAGTTTCTAATATGAGTTGTATCTTTTTTCAAAGTGGAGTAGACATGGTTTGATCATATGTGAATTGATTTTGAATGTTGACATGGAAGAGAAAATGGTAGAGGAGAGGGTTGCAATGGCTAATGAGATAAGGATTAGGTTTGAGATATTTAGTTTGTACAGTAATTTTTTTCTCTTCTTGTTTTAGATGTATTTATATGTATTCGATAAGGCATACATATTTATACAATGGTTTTCTCTTCTTGTATTTAAATGTATTTATATGTATTCGATAAGGCATATACAAATTATTATTTTGTACAATAATTTTTTACTGTTGTTTTATATGTATTTATATGTATTTGAGTTCATGCAAATACATTGCTAGTTCTACAATTTTTATGTTATTCATCAATTAGTTATGCATTCAATCTAACTGTATTAATCTGTATTTTCAACCTAACTGTATCCATCTGTATTTAAAACAACAATACAATGAAATATAGTAAAATACCCTCAAACAAATAGAATAATCAATGAATACAACCAATAAAATATACTTAATAAAGCAGCAATACCATGTATTAGGAATAAATAAAATATTGTGAATACAAAATAAATTTAAATACATCGAACAATGTCAGAAAGTAAACCCGAACTGTATCAGAAAAAAGAGGGGTTGAAACTCTGAAGAATGCTCTGTTTTTTGGTGTATAGCGTTTGATAAATCTTCTCATTAATCGGATTGTAATGTTGTGTGTTATAATTTATTTAGGTGAGTCATATTAGGAGTGTATCCCGTTAAATTACCAGCTTTTCGTTATTAAACAACGGAATATGCTTATTATTATGTTGTGTTCATGAATAAATGATATGAATAAATGTGTATACAATATATTGCCATATTTTTTAGCCAATTTTTGCTACTATATTCATGAATACAGTAGCTCAAATACATCAGATACATTATCATAACAACAAAAAGGTAGCTAGGTAAAGTAATTATATATATAGCTATAGAAAATTAATAACCACTAAACAATACTCCCACTGGTCCACAATAAGTGACCAACTTGCTTTGGGCACATCCATTAGGAAAATATTATATTTTAGATAAAAATAGTTAGTATAACTAAACTATCCTAATTAAATATTGCTGCATAATTTAAAGCGAGGAATAAAAGATTTTTTAGTGATACGTACATAAGCGTAATTTTTGAAAAAATAAATTAATTTTTTATTATATAAATCAATATTTATTTTGGATAAAAAAAATTAATAATTTATTATAGACCGAATGACCGTCATTTAAGAAAATTCCTCTTTTCAATTACCAATCAGTAAATTTAGCTATTTTTTATTGAGAACTTTTTATAAAGCACTATCTTTTGGTAGTAATTAGCTATCTATAAATACCATTTGCTATATTACGGATTATAATTACCTTTTGTGTGATTATAAGATGTATTTAAGCTATTGTATTCATGAATACAGTAGCAAAAATAGGCGTGAATATGGGAATTCCAGCTAATCAATTGTTGTATTCGAGTGTATTCGACTGTTATCATGGAGTAAAACATGGAATTACAGCTCGACAGATTATTGTATTCAACTATTTTTACAACGTAAAATAGGGGATTACATTATTTTTAAAACGAAAAGTGAATCAATTAACATAATAAACTCCTAATATAACTCAACAAACTCAATTATAATACACAATTTTGTATTTTCAGTTATAAAGAAGATTCTCAACCAAAAAATACCCAAAAATACCCAAAAAAGAGCAATCTTCAGAAACTATATAATACACCTGAATACATAAATTATATTAATTAAAAAAAATATATGAATACATTCATGGCATATAGCGAGACAGTGCATATAATGAAATACAATTAATATAGCGGGATACATTGAAATGCAATAAAAAAAAAAGATAGTGAATACAATAAAATATATGGAATAAAACGAGATACATTGAATTATAATGAAAAAAAGACAATGAATGAAATGAAATACATGAAAATACATCGTGATACATTGAAATATATTAACAGAAAATCAAGTTGCTCAGCCCCAAACTTTGTTGTTTTTATTCAAGAACAAACCCTAATTTCCGGCGAATATGTTATCGAGCAACAAAATAGTCCACCAATAATCTGGTCTACTATATCGTATTCCACTTCGATTGAGACCTTGCCATCGATTACCATTGAGAAATCCGTGCTTATTGTTTCCTTGATCTCACGTCAAGCATTCCAAGAAAGAACGATGGCGAAGGGAGCCCAAATATTCTTAAAAAAATTCAGTTTTTCACTGATTACCATTGAGAAATCCTTGCTTATTGTTTTCTTGATCAGCAAAGGGATATTCAATCGCTTGAATTGTATGGCCTTGTTTTCTTGATTATCGTTTACTCCTCTTGGTCTTTGAATATTTCGTAAGGATTTTGGTTGTCTTATGAAAGAAAAAGAATTGCTAGGTAGACACAGAAGAGGAAGAGAATCAGAAACTAGAGGCAGAGAATGAGATGTATCGAAGTAAAAAGAGCAAGAAAATATTGTAAGTGATTAACATATTTAGTGACTAAGGGCTAGGTGGTAACCAAAATAATTTTTTTTAGGAAAATTTCACTCTAGAACAATTGAGCTCCATGCTTTTCAATTTTATAGCCCATATTTTAATTTACAATCAATTAACCCAAAAATAATATGCTAAGATTTAATATCCAACTCTAATAGGTTCTCAGAAGCACTATTTAACTTTTAAAATAGATTCCTGAAACGTTTAAATTAATTTTCGAATAATAATTATGACTCAACTATTAATTTAACAAACCAAATTTATTTGGGTAGTGAAAATTAGATTTTTAACAAGCTTAAATATGTGGGATTAAATTTCAATTTTGATTTTATGAGAAATTTAGAGTGGGTGTCATTTAGACTTGTTAGAAATAGTACAAGGAGGTTGTATATAAAATTTGAAGTCATTTAATGGAGATTTGGACTGGTTTTGAACAAAAATTACAACTGAAAATCGTGAAAGAAGTTCGTCTACAGGCGCTTGTATAAAGATGTATAAAAGTGTATAACAATATATAATGTGTGTTTATACACACATATACACTATTATACAAGATTATACATAATTATATAAAAATCTGACTCCGTCTTCTTCCTTGCGTTTTTTTCCGAAATTTAACTTAAATCTTGCCCAAATCTACTCCAAATCACTTCCAATTTAAATTTTGAACTCTTTTTGATATTTTCAATAAATTGGAACAACATCCAATCCAAACAACTAACAAATTAAAAAAAAAAAATTCAAAACCAAAGCTTTGAATGATCTTCAATGGTGGACTTCTACTCTTCAATTTCTTGTATTGCAAGCATGTGACATAAGAGGGTAAGTAAAAAATACACGGCCACTTGAATCATATGTAGAAAATGTGAGAAAAAAAGAGAGAAAGCAATGGTTGTGAGAACAAAGAATTAATTCTATAGATTTTAGAAGCAATTGTTGTAAGAACATAAATTTTGAATTTGCAAGTGTTTTCAAAATATGTACAATATGGGCTAATTGGGGTAAAACTTAAAAATATGAGCCATTTTTTATTATTGTGTGAAGTCACGTGTATTTTCTTGTAATTCTTTTAATTTTTTTTATAATAAATCTTAAAAGGTATTATAGAATATAATTTATTTTTATTTGAAATAAATAAGGTGTTAAATTGTTTTATTTTTTTATTTTCTCCTACCCAAAAACAGCAAGGTCTACTGCGTCTCTGTCTTAAATCATTTTGCACAAAAAACGAAGCAGAGATCACTGATCAGAAACTCAAAAACTGTGCTTTGAGCTCTCTCTAAAATGCAACAAGGCGATTACACCAGTTCCAATCCCTATTACCACTATCCTCAGAACCCTAATTTGGGCCATAATTCAGCTCCGATCCCAAACCCCATCCCATCACCACCGTCATACGCCTCTGCTCCGCCGTTCACCGCCACTTACACCCCCTCTTCAGATTACTCTTCTTATCCCTCTTCTTACCCTCCCCCTTATCCCGATTTACTTTCCGCTGCTCCACCACCTCCCTTACAATCCTACAACCCTCCACCACCACCACCGGCGCCGGCACTGCAACAGCCTCAGCCGTCCTCTCCATTTCCTTCATTTGAATCTCATGCTCATTCGCTGCCTCAACAACCTTATTATCCTTCAGCTAATTCTCCGTATCCTTCAAATTACCCAACTCAATTTGATCAGAGTGGGCCCTACTTTGAGGAATCTGGGGATAAATATGTAAATTATGGTTCGGGCAGAGGAGGTGAATTTGGGCAAGATATTTATGGTGATGGAGTATTTGCTTATAAAGGTAGTAAATTAGAGCCATATGGAGCACGAGGGACTACTCCAAAGTCATCAACTTGGTCAAGTTTTGATGATTTTGGAAGGCCAATTGGGTATGATTCTTCTCCAAAGGGCAAATTATCAGCTCCAGCCGCGAAGATCGTGAAGGCAGTACCCAAGGTGGATACACAGCAGGATGTGAAAAGTGGAGTGCAGAAGTTTAGAGTAAAGTTATTAGCCGAAAGTGGAGGACAGAGTACCCAGGATGTTCTTTGCCAGGTAATTATTGATATGAAGAAAACTATATGTTTTGCTTAATTTTTGGTTTTATTTTGCTTGGTATAATAATGATATGAATTGAGCTTAAATGAAAAAGTGAGAATTGATGTAGCCGACTTCCAACTTGTTTGGGGACTGAGGCGTAGTAGATGTTGTTGTTGGTATGAAGAAAAATGCTTTTATCGAAAATGTGTTAGAGGAAATCATTTTTCAGTGTGTTTGGTTTCTTTGAATTATGGAAAAATGAACAACATTTTCCACCAAAATGGAAAATAACTTCCATCACTTATGGACAGAAGTCAGCTTCCTTTACAAACATCTCCAGCTCTTAGTCCATATCTCTTGTTTCAATCAACATTTAGAATATTTGAAAACCTTGCGTCACCAAAAAAACTCTCTTTATTATAACTTATAAGCAAATTGACCCAGAACTTGTTTTCATAAATGAAGCATTTAATAACGGATTCCTTTCTTACAAAAGGCATCTGCATATTCCAGTTTCATGCCTTATGGAATACTCTCTTAACCAATTTCAGTGCATGATTTCGTATTAAAGCATTTAGCATTCTTGCTAAGATATTGCCAAGTCATCTTGGTCTCTCTTATCTCTGAGATTGTAACACCTTTATTTTGGATCATGCCATTATTTAATATCTTGGGCCTTGGGTTCTCGATTCTAGATTTTCTTTTCTCACCTTTATTGTCATGATCCAAAAGTGGTGCAAACTTCATCAGGCTTGAGTGCAGGGTCCCCTCAAGCCTGATGAAGTTGTTTTATCCTGTGCGTAGTCGTGAGCCACGAACATAAACAGTTGATAAATGTATATCTTTTTGTTAAAACCTTCTAGCTATGTTTTGTGCTTCAACGAGGAAGATGCTTCCCTTTTTGGTCTGTGCCTGTATGCTCTAAATGGGCTTCTTGTCTTGGTGCATTATGTGTCTCTATCTCTTAAGTGGTCAAGAAAAAAGCAACATTCTAACTTGTAATCCTTCTTGTGGTGCGTTTCAGATTGGCTTGGATGGAATCCGCATGTTGGACCCAAGCACTAGCCGGACGTTAAGAATATATCCTCTTGACACGATAACTAGATGTGACGTAAGTGCTTCTTGTTCTTTCTCTCCATGTCCAACCATGTGTGATAACACAATTTTATTATCTTTACCTTCCTGATATGATGTTGAAAGAGTTATCTCTTTTTTCTGAAATGACGTTATGGACTGAAACTTGAACATTGATATTGTTGGTTTGCAACATTGGCTGCTTGTAATGGCATGAGGAAGATTTGCTGTTATGTTATATGGTGGAGAAAGAGATGAGTATGGAGTTGAGGGCATAAATTGTTTACCGATTTGCAACGGGAATCTTGTTTTAGAAATATTTCTAGGTTTTTCAGATACGACCATTTAACAGAATGCATAAATATGTGGGGCATGATATTTTTGTGCATATGAACATGATAGTTTTGTATTTGAGATACTAGACGGATTGCTATTCAAGATTCTAGCTGCACATCGAGTAGCTGGACAATATTTGCCGTCAACTTCATTAAAGCATATTAGATTTGTCTTTTCCCCCAAGATTCTAGATTTTCTCCACCTCTTTGAATCTTTGCTGAATATTGCTGAAGTGGTTCCTGTTGTGTTCTTTAGGTAACTGATTCATCTACCTTTGCCTTCTGGTCAAAAAGTGCGGTGGATATAGAACCAAGGCGTATCAGACTTCAGTCAAACAGTTACACAACCAGTACTCTTTTAGATACAGTCACGGCAGCAACTGTACAGGTTCAAATCTGTCTTTACGTTTTTAGTATTTGGGATTCCAGTTTGTTTTATCTTTTAACTGTTGTGATTGTTGTTTACTGGTCAAAAAAGAATCCATTATTGATGTTATCAGATTGCTTGATTTTCTTGTCCTGCGTGTATCTATAATTTTGTAGCTTCAAGTATCAAAAGATATGAATTTGTAGGTTAATTTATCAAAATAATGTACTTGTAGCTTATAGTAAGTTAGCCAACAGATGTGTTGGCTTTCTTGATTATTGCTTTGCTCAGTGTACCACTTTGTCTTTCTTGGTTATGGTTTTACTTAAACCTCCTCATTTCTATAGTTCTTGGTTATCGATTTGCTCATGGTACCAGTTTGTCTTTCTTGGTTATGGTTTTACTTAAACCTCCTCATTTCAATAGTTCTGTCCCATATTTTTTTTTTTGAAAAGGTAGTTCTGTCCCATATTATTTATCTAACAATGTTTTTTGGAGGAAAGTGCAATAGACTGGAGACTGGACCAGATGGAATTATCAAATTTTTTATTTTCATTTTCTTTTAGGGCATCATCGACGAATTTACAAACCGGGAAATTGTAAATTTCTGAATATTCATTCTTATATGGACCGATTTTTACCTTTTTTTTGTCAAATGTCTTTAAATGACTTCACTACCCTGGTTTAAGGTCTGCGTACACACTACCCTCCCCAGACTCCACTAAATGGGATTATACTGGGTTTTGTTTTTGTTGTTGTTGTTGTCTTTAAATGACTTCACACCAAGGCTGTGTTGATATACTAGTTCCATCAAGTGTGCAACATCCGTTAGGTCTTCACTAAAATCTAGCCATCCATCTATATAAAATGGTTTCTCTTTTGATGGACAAAAACACAAATGAATAGCGAGAATCTTGACTCTAGACAATGGGGTTTCAACCTATTCAAAAGTCATACTACTCCTTTCTCGTCATATTAACTAAAGAAGTCAAAAAGGGACTATATCTATTTATTTTATAACCGTGGAGACTGGAGTCCGGGTCATCTTGCGCGCACCTCGACTAATTTCACAGGATAAGTGCTACCTCCCACCAGCAACAACTACCAGGTAACTCTATCCACCAAGGCTGGACAGATGGGAAGAATCACCCGGTGTTTTTTTTGTCTCTGCTGGGACTTGAAACTGAGACCTCATTGTTCTAACCCACTTCATTGACCACTAGGCCATACCTTTGTTGCTATATATCTTTTTCATGCTACTTTCTTTCTAGCATCCAGATTGCTTGTCTACCATATTGCCCGTGGTTCTGTCACTGTTCTGTGCAGGACTCACTTTATGTTAAGTATGGAGTATTTGGCGGGCCGTAGTTTCAATGCGAATATAAATGTAGTAGACGATGGTCCTCATCCTACCCAAGTTTTTTACACAAACAACAACTGATTATCCTCCTTGTACTTCTAAAATATTTTGCCATCGAGATAGTATTCCATGCTACCCCGTGATAGAGCCACCTTTTGGATGCCTCGAATTTCTATAATGTCTTCTATATGGTCCTTGGAAGGTAATGTAAATTTTATGGACTCCTATAAATGTTTTCTATAATGACTTCTATAAGGACCTTGGACCGCCTTCATTTTATAAATGATGTAGTAACTTAATAGTTGGTGGATGGCACAGTCCAGTGTCCAGACAGCTTGGTCGCGCCCCATACTTTTTATAATTGCATATATTTTGTATGAATTTGCTCCTTACCTTGTTCTCTGTCCTTCATGCCATTTTTTCTAAAAAGTGAGCTACTGTGGCTTTCTGTAAGAGTTGAAGGAAGTTCTTCCTTCTGGGATATATCCTGACATGATACATCAAACCAAAATGGTACCTGGTTACCGTTTTCAACCATACAAAATCTTCCTTTTCATAATGCTATTCCATTGAGTCTTCCTATATAAGGTGGTAACATCATTGGAGAACCACCTATATTGAGCATATCGCCATATCCATATTTTGCGCTAATCATTCCTCTCCAGCTTCCTCTTCAAATGTGAAGCTCCATAATAAAATTTTCAGAATAGCTCAGTTGAATTTGTGGGGTCTAATGGAAATATGAGGATACGTGAAATAGTTGAGAGTCACATGACAATTTTGCAATCCGAAGCTAGTTACTAGAGGAAGTAGCACGACAAAGAGCAAAGTGGAGCATTCACAGAAATGGTGTAAGCAGAATGGAAGGCGCAAAACAGTTAGCGACTGCCCAAACCATCCGAGAAGGCAAATAGACCCGTTCACCAGCAATTGTTGCAATTCCCTCTAACTGCGCCAACTGCTCCACTTTTCCTTTCCCCTCTTGCTTCAACACTGTTGATTTCAATGTATGTTGTTAAGGAAGCAAGAATCTGTATGGTGAATTAAATCATTCTCTGAGATTTAACATTGGAGTTTAAAAGACGTTATTGAAACATTGCTGTAAAAATACTACTTTAGCTTTTCACATGGACCAATTTTTCCCCAATTCCACCCTCTCTTCAAAATGTGCTAGGTGCATTCTTCTCTTTCCTCTCCCTTTCTAAAATCTGCTTAGGTGCATTCTTTCCTTCTCAAGATATGCATTATTATTTCCTTTATTTTTTTCACCCATCTTGAAGGCTGTTTTTGAGAGCTGATATGATAGTGGATAAATTTCTTTACCTTATCAAAAATGAATCAAATTTTTTTACTGTGTAACTTTCCTTCCCATGCGCGTATTGAAGGAATGTGAGTATGCACACAAACACATACATATACTGCTTGAAGAAAAAAGAAGGATTGAACATCAAGCAGTATGTGCATCTGCACACACACACAGCCCGAGAGACTAACACACCTGTATATGTAAAGATCTTGAAACTAACATTTCGTTTTCTTCGAGCAGTTCAAGGAGATAGGTGGAAGAATTAGGCCTTCTGAATCTCCAAAGGTGCCTGAACAGCCTACTGAGAAGAAGAAAGGTTTAGTTGATTGGATTAATATAGTGAAGCCCGTCAATGAGGAGAAAGATCACTGGGTAACATGTTTTACTTTATTTGTTTTTATAATTTGGATATAGATTTGTTTTGCACGCCTCATTTTTACATGATTAGATGTTAAGAGTAGAAGTCCATGAATATATTGATCAACTATGACTCTACTTTCTCGTTCCACAAAAAGCAAAAAAGTGTGATTCTTTTCTTGCCAGATTTTTCTCATCTATTTTCTTTTCTATTTTCTCCGCATCTATTTACTGTACCGCTTCAATGTACTTTTAGCGAATCTTCAAATCTCTTCACCTGGTTATTCAGTTGAGATGTACTTCCTCTCTCAAATATTTTTGGCTTTCCTATCGGGTTTCCTTAGTTTACAGTCACATGCTTCATCAATCTAAGACATCCACAGTTTGAATCCATTATAGATGTAGAATCAAGTGTATAGTAATTGGAATTCATGTCTGGACAAATATGCCTGAAGTTTGCTTTTGGTAATTGTAATTTTTTTATTCATTCTTTTTAAAGAAAGCCTGTTAAAAAATGGTCATAAGTTGCCAAAAGAAAAGGTTTTACTTCTGGGTTTGGTATTGTTTACTCCATAAAAAACATTTTATGCTAATATCTTGCCTATCCAGTATTTTTATGACCAGCTGAATCGAGGTTTAATGAGACGTGCTGCCACACATATGTCTGTTAAGTAATGTACCTTAGCGTCAGTGAGGTGCTGAAAGTTCCATTATGCTAGAACAATTAATTTTCATTAACTCATTACCATTTTGTCAGGTTCCTGATGAAGCAGTTTCCAAGTGCACAGCTTGTGGATCAGCGTTTAATGCTTTTGTGCGCAAGGCATGTCTTGTGCTTACATATATTAATTATTCTTGCTTACACTATCTTTTATTTAAAGAATGGGTGAGAACAAAAAGAGAAAGGAGTGAGTTGATTTACTTCCACTAATAGATGATAGGTGCTACCAATTAGTTGAGAATATATTTTAGGCATGTTAATACGTTTACTTTTAGGTGCCTGCCAGTAGGAAAATATAGAGAACTTCTAGTATTTTCCCTTTTTATTTTGCAAAATAACTGTCCTGAGATGAATTTAAATTGGTCACGCAGTCAATGAAGATTCAAATAGTCGACACCAACTTGTTTGGTAATGAGGCACAGTAGTTGTTGCGTAATGAGAGTTAATTGTTCTTGTTTGTCTGCTAAAATTTTTAAGAGAAGTAAAAGAAATATTTCTTATGCTTGTCCATAAAGATGTTATTTCCTACTTTCGCCAACTTCACTAGGGTTGAAATTGCAGATTTAGAGGAAAGGCTCTTACCCTTCTTCTTTTGATTTTCAGACAGGATAATAATACCTTCCCTATTGCTACTCTTTCCTTTTTTCACCACTATCAAATATTAGTTATCCCGATATCTGGTTGCTTAATCTCTCTCCCCAACTACCTATCTAGACGGGAAAAAGAAAAGCTCTTCAAATCATCCTCCTAAAAATTTGGAAAAAAAAAGGAAAAAGAAAAAATGGAAACAGAAGTTGTTTAGTAATAGAAATTGATTGGTCCAAAAAATAGTTTATGAGAGACAAGGGCAATGACATTTAGATTTTGTTTTCAGCATCATTGTCGGAATTGTGGAGATATTTTCTGTGACAAATGCACTCAGGGACGAACTGCACTTACAGCTGATGAGAATACACCAGCTGTCAGAGTTTGTGACCGATGTATGGTATGCATTAACTAACACTTTGCTCCTATTATCACTGCTTTTTGTTCATTCCCAATTGTGTTTTTGCTATGGCCTCCTTGTCAAAAAAAATTATCCTTTGAGGTTAAAAAAGAAATGTCATAAAGCTTAATCCGACTTCCTTTTACGCCGAGGGTCGATTGGAAACAGCCTCTCTACCCGAAGGCCTGTCTACATATTACCCTCCCCAGACCTCCCCAGACCTCACTTTGTGGGAATATACTGGGTTGTTGTTGTTGTCTCCTTTGGAAAGAATAACCATGACTTTTTCTTTCTCATGATAGATGCACAGATCATGTGGAACTCACTTTGTAACTCATAAGTGCACTAACAAGTTGTATTTTGCCAATTAGATCCTGCTTTCATTTTGTTAACTACATCTTATGGCTTTCCTTCAGGCTGAGGTTTCCCGCAGGTTGAGCAGTGCAAAGGAAGCTGCCAGTCGATCAACTGGACTGCAAAGTCATGAAGACCTTGCCAAGAAGCTTCAGGTGTTTTATTATTGAATTTTCATCAACTCATGCTTTAGCTTACCTGCAGAAGCAGACCCCACGCATGTGTTCAACCCATTCTTGCACAAGTATTCATCTAAATCTTGCACATATATGATTGCTCTTTGTAATTTAAAAACCAAAAAGGAATATAAAAGCAAAACCAAAAACACTGTAACCTTCTGCAGCTTTGTTATGCTAAAGAGATTTATATGAATTCCTCTGGCTACCTTTCTATGTGAAGAGCAGCCAGAGGACACAAATGAATGTAGGAAAGATTGACCATTTTTAAGTTTGACCCAGTCACTGAACTAATTTGATGTTTAAATCCTCTTGTTATTCTCAGGAGGAGATGGAAAGAAACCGCAGAGAATCATCCGGTAAGTTATATCTGCTGAAATAGCTATGCTCATATTTAGTCAAAGTGTCTTTGGGAGGTTCTGTATTCTTGTCAATGCATCTGAAGAAGTGGCTTGAGCCACTTGGACTTGTGATGCAAAGCTTTATTGGTTGCTGCTCTCTTGCACAATTAGGTTCTCAGTCTCTTGTTTCCTATTTTGTATGTTTGTCTCCACTACCAAACATCAGGCAAGAAACATCATCCTGGCATTTCTACTTGCATCAGTTATAATGAAGAAGGGTTCAAATTGAAGAATAATTATTGGGATAAACTTTGAATTGCCACCCATTACTATTGGTGACCTCTTTAGAAAGACATTTCTCCAAAATTCTTTTTTATCTGTAAATAGAATGGGACTTGCAACTTTGATGCATTGTAGCTTAGGTTGCTCAATCACTAGGTGTTTTCTTCCTACGGTACCGTGCTAGCGAGAGGTAGCAGGTACCAGGTGGATAGTCGAGGTGCTCCCAGGCTAGCCCGAATACCACTATTATTCAAATAAAATATTTTTTTTGGCTTATGTTCATCAGGGAATAGTTCTAGATGATTATGTGCTAATTCTTTTATAGTGTTAGGTCTCCTAGCTCATAAAGATTTTCCGTTTACAGGCTCAAGGTCAGATCGTTCGGGAAGGATGAAAGAGGTCGCTTGCCCTACTTGTACAGTGCATTTGCAGGTTAATGATCTTAGCCTATCTATTTAAATATTGAAGAGCTTAAAACCTTGGTTTGCATTTTGTTTATTTGCTAGTTCTATAATGGAAAATGCAGGTTCAAGTTCCCAGCTCGGGTTCAGAGACTATAGAGTGTGGGGTTTGCCAGCATCCATTCCTCGTTAGCTCGCACTGATTTCTGGATTGCGAATTATTTTCTGGTTTTGTTTGTTCTTACGTCGTGCATGCATCTGTTAATAGTTGGATTTTTGTGACATCTTTTGTTGATCACTTGATCCGTTTGTTGCAACCGGGCAGTTTGCTTGTTGATCTGTACTAGCACGAAGAAAATTTAAAGCAATTTGATTCCTTTAACTAAATGTATTGGTTGAGTAATTTAGGTTAGTGCAGCTGTTCTGACGATTGAATTACGGAAACTTTTAACTACAAGATAAATGTTCACGTTCGCTATTTATTGGAGCGTAGAGATTTCTAACGGATCGAGAGTTTTAAGTTTTGGGATTTTTTCGTACATATACGAGGTTTCTAACTTATCTATCCGGTTTTGTTTATGTTTTGCTATTTACACAAAGTAACTAAGTTTTTACAATATGTGTACGGATTCGGTCAAAATCTTCCATATATCTACAACATCAATACAATTATTTTTGTATAGAATGATTTATATAAAATATTTTTAGTTTATATTTTGTATGCAGTTTCTACACCCTACATACACAATATATATAAGTTTTTGAGGTTTTCTTTTTCGGATTTCAATCTGAAATTCCAACTAAAATCACCTTGAATCTTAATCAAATTCTCTCAAAATTGAGAAATAAACTCTAAAGCATATTATCAATTATTTGTAACAACACCCAATCCAAACAAATCACAAATTTTTAATTTTTTAATTCAAAGTTTCGAGACTTTTAATGGCTATTAATGAAGTTTTTAATGAATTAACATGATTTTCAATACAATCTACTCACTTTTGGTTAATACCAGGGGTGGATTTACGTAAGTGGATGAGAGTGCCACGCCCTCGGATGCCTCGGTTAAACTTTGTATATAATGTATCTATCTAACTATCTCTCTCTCTATATATATATATATAATACTAGTTGTGCCACACGGAGTAATTGAGTAGTAGAAGGTGCCAATAGTGAAGAGTCAGATTTAGCTCCCAAATGGCGTGGGTTCGATCCAATTGTGTATACTTTTACACCCTTTTAGCATGCAGCACTTTGTTAACAAGTGAATCTAGACTCTAGAGATAATCGTCATTGACAAGGAGATGAACGAACCCTAAGATGTATCTGTGCAGAAAGAGATTTAAGAGAAAATGTGAAGTGTATTATTTTCAAAATAAAATGTTCAGCTAATACATTGTAAAAAGTCTCTCATATGTACATAATACAATTGTGTCGTTCACTTAATGAGCTGAAATGAGAATAGCATAATTACAGATGGGCTGGCCCATCTTGGCTACTTACAGATAGGCTGGTCCATCTTGACTACTTACACTACTAACGTTAGCTCTAACACTCCCCCTCCCCAAGCTGGAAGAGCTGGCCATCCAAGCTTGGGAAGTAAAGCCCGCTGCTGCACACTAAGCAAATGATTAAGTGAATATACTAACAAGTTGAGCAGATATAGAAATAGAATGCAACGAGACCAAACCAGATAGAAATTAAACCAGATAACAATCGCAAATGTTCATTGATGGCTCAGAAATAGTAGGTCACTAAAAAAAATGAATCTCCTCCGCAATCAGAGACGCGAATAAAATCGTAAACCAAAACATCATCGACGTGCAATATATCTAACTCCTATTAGCTCATCCCATGGATCTGATACCATTTAACAAGTGAATCTAGAGGTAATCGCCATTGATAAGGATAAATCATGAATGAACCCTAAGATGTATCTGTGTAGAGAGAAATTTGAGAAAAAATGTAGTGTGTGTTATTTCCAAAATGAAATGTTCAGCTAATACATTGTAAGGAGTCTCTTATATGTACATAATACAATTGGGCCGTTCACTTAATGGGTCGAAATAAAAATAACATAATTATAGATGGGCTGACACATCTTAACTACATACCACTACTAACTTCAGCTCCAACAAACTTAACTCAATCCAACCTAAGCTGGTAGGAATGACAATTGATGCGGGGCAGGGTATAAGATAAATAGGGGGGGGGGGGGGGGGGCAAGGAAAAATTTAATTTTTTTTAAAATTTCAATGGGGCATGGTAGGTGGCAGGTGGGCTTAGTTCCAATAATGGGCCATTGGATAGCCTGAGGCCCAATGGCCTGAATCGTTACTTACTTTGATAAAAGGGATTTTTTCCTATCTATACAATATATAAAACCTTATTACAAAAAATGTGCATATTTGGTAAATTACCCGCCTTGTGCACTGTTTTTCTACAATTTTTATACCATTCATTAATTAGTAATTAATAGTAGCTAAATCTTCCTAATATGGCGCGCTAAAAATCAGGAAAAGAATATCCTAATTGATTTAGTGACATTAATAGCTACAAATCTTCCTAAATTGCCGCCTCTCCCTCACTCCCTATTGTGCCGAGTCTTGGGTGAGTATGGAGACTTTTCAATCTTATGAGGTGAATCTGTGCCACCATCCTTGTTGGTGGATTTATCCGTGTCATCCTCTTTTTTGTCATCATAAGACTTTTCAATCTTATGATGTTGCCTGTTTTGCTAGAAGAAAAGAAGATATCACCACATCAAAGTAGTTAATTCATGGCTTAAGTGGTATTATTATTAGTATAATTATTTTTATTATCATTATCTGATAATTACTACAAAGAGAACCTAGAAGTGGTTAAATGATTATAAAAAATGGGTTTCATCTCTGTGTTTTTTAAGAAGAAGAAGGAATGTAGAAGAGGAAGTCTGATTTTATGTTAACATATACAAAATTCCTACATTTATCTACAAATAAACTATTAACAAAATTTTCTATTTCTTTTTATAAAATTCCTACAAAAAAACTACAAATCAGTTTTAATATTGTATAAAGTTGTATTGTTTTTAAGGGTATCTACAAAATTACTACATTTATACTACATTAAACTACAAGGCGGATAATTACTATATAATGGATTGAGTACAATAAACTACATTTAACTACAATTAAAATACATTTACCTACATAATAACTGAGAACAACTACAATAAAAAAATGTCAGTATAACTATAATTTAACTACAAAGCCACTGAAAATAACTACAAATCTACCACAAAAATAAACTATAATTTAACTACAAAATTGAGACAAATTAAAAGGTTTCCAGAAACTACGCGGAAAAATTAAATAAAAATACCTTTTGTGATTGAGTTGGAACAAATTGGGAATAAGTTTCGTCTTCATCTTGTGTGATCATTGCGTTTGCTTCTGGGTCATTTGCTGGGTTAATTCAGTGTCTTCTTAATTCTCATTCCCATTCCCACCCCCTATTTCTTTTGCTACTAGACAGTATGAAATAGAGTACATGTCTTCCATTCTTCAGAAATTGCACTTCAATATAACATCAATTGGTTAATCGGATATAATTCATTTGTTACACTGAATTTTTTTCAGTTTTTCTCGATGGCCGAGCATTCATTTTTTTCGATTTTGTGAAGGATGAAGTTGCTTGTTTTGTTAGAAGAGAGAGAAGCGGGTAACAAAATAAATTGGGAGATTTTGTCCCTAAATACACTCCTACATTTAATGATAACTTAATTAAAGCCTTGATTTGAATTATGGTACATAAATTGAAACTTGGTATGCTTAAATGTAATAAACACAAACCTTAAACATGATTGGTAATAAGGTTTACTATATGGTATACACATGTAAAAATTCCTTGATAAAATTATGGTATCATACCACGCCATACTGCCATAGTTCACACTGACCAAATCCATCACTCTGTGTTCTAAGGTTTTACTATATTTTAAATTTTTATTTTCACGTTACATATTTATATTAAGATTTACTCTTTTCTGGTTGCATTTATATTGCGTTCTACATTAATCACATGGTCTCCACATATCTTCAATATTGCATCTGTTAAATACTTTTTAACAGATGAATTTTATAGACAACTAGTTAATTTTGTATTAAAAAGATATCACGACCTAGATTTTTCACCCTTGTGAGTCGTGATGGTGCCTACTAATGGGAGCTAGGCAAGCCAGATTTAATTACTTTTTCCATTAATAACATAATCGCTTACTAACAATTATCGACAGTAATTATAAAAAAACAGAATTAACTAAATAAGTTGAAGTCTTAAATTAGAGAAATACAGAACAAAAATGCAAAAAATTCAACATAAGCCTCTACCCAAGACTAGTATCACAATACTCACGAACTACTAAGAATACTAAATATAAATGTCTGAAAGAGAACATAAACTATTTCTCTCAAATAAAATGAGATAACATACTAAAATAAAGGATAAATGAGACGCCAGGCCTGCGGACGCCTGTCTCAAGCTAGGGTTAAACCAAACACTTACCTCGATGCTTTGAACTCAACTCAAGCCTCAACTATAGCTTTACCCCGTGATTCCACCTTTAATCCACTCGAATCTAGCCACAAATTACTTAATTACATTAATAAACACTAAATGAATCAACCCCGATGTTTGAAAATGAGTTTCAAAAGGGTTTACCCAAAAAGGTAAAAAATGCCCCCAGGCCCACGTGGTCAAAACTCGAGGTTCGAACCAAAATCCAATTATTCGTTCCCCCATGAACCCAAATATATAATTTGTTTTGAAATCGAAACTCAAATTGAGGTCCAAATCCCCAATTTTAGAAAAACCTAGGTTCTACCCAAAACCCCCAATTTCACCAATAAGAATCTTTGATTTTAAGTTGAAAACATGTTAAGTGATGTTAATGATTGAAAGAAATGAGTAAAAATTAACTTATAAATGATTTGGAAGAAGTCTTGTTCTTGGAAAATCGCCTAAGGAGTTGTGTTTTGAAAATGGGGTGAAAAATGGTTCAAAATTCGACTAAGTATGAAAACATGCAGGCTGCAGATATGGGAATTGCGAACCCCAACAAAATATGGGAAATGCAAATCAAGGTTCGCATTGCGAACCCTCTTGAAAAATCCATACTTCACATCTGCGAGCAAAAAATTGCATTTGCGACTGGCTAACTGTCGCATTTGCGACCTAGTGCAGGATTCCCCCTTTCTCACATTTGCGAGAAATTCTTTGCAAATGCAAAGGTACTAGAACTGAAGATACCAGATTTTTTCCAAGTTAAAAAATGCACTCACGGCCTATCCCAAATTCACCCGAGCATTGGGACTCCAAACCAAACATACGCACAACCTCAGAAACATCATACGAACTTATTAGTGCGATCAAATCACCAAAATAATATCATAATAATCGAATTAAGCCTCAAATCCATATTTCTTCCACATTTTCATAAAACATCAAATTTTCATTTTAAGTCCGAAACACGTCAAACGACGTCCGTTTTCAACTAAACTTTACATAAAGTGCCTTAAATCATATATAGACTTGTACCGGGCGCCGAAATGAGAATACGGGCGTGATACCCTAGTCTTCTAATCAAATCTTATTTCTAATTTCCTTAATTATTTTCAGAAAATAATTTCACACAAAAATTCATTTCTTGGACTTGGGACCTCGGAATTCGATTTTGGGCATACGTCCAAATTACATATTTTCCTACGGACCCCCCGAGACTGTCAAATCATGGGTCCGGGTCAGTTGACCTAAAAATGTTGACCAAAATCAAATTTATTCATTTTAATACCAAAATTTAGAATTTTTCTCACAGAATTCATATTTAAGCTTTCTGGCTACGTGTCCAGACTGTACGCACAAATCGAGACAACCCTAAACGACCATTTCAAGGCCTCGAAAGTACCAGATGGATAAGAAAATAAATGATGACCAATTGGGTCGTCACATTCTCTACCTCTAAAATAGGCGTTCGTCCTCGAACGGACAGAAGAAGGAAGTACCTGAACCGCCCTAACAGATGAGGGTAATGGCTCTGCATATCGGACATGGACTCACAGATTGATGCCTCAGGAGGCTGACCTCTCCACCGAACATGAACAAAAGGAAACTCTTGGATCTCAATTGATGAACCTGCCGGTCCAAAATAGCTACCGGCTCCTCCTCGTAAGAGAAGTCCTCCAACTGGACAGTGCTGAAATCTAACACGTGGGCTGGATCGCCATGATACCTACAAAACATGGATACATGAAACACTGGATGCATGGAGGATAGCCTAGGCGGAAATGCAAATCTATAAGCCACCTTTCCCACTCGATAAATAATCTCAAACAGACCAATGAATCTAGAGCTAAGCTTGCCCTTCTTCCCAAATCTCATCACGCCCTTCATAGGCAATACTCGGAGAAATACCCGCTCACCAACCATGAAGGTTACATCTCAAACCTTACGATTTTCATAGCTCTTTTGCCTGGACTGAGCTGAAAAAAGCCTATTCTGAATGATCCTGACCTTGTCCAAGGCCTCATGAACCAAATCTGTACCCAACAACCAAGCCTCTCCTGGCTCAAACCATCCAATCGGAGACCAATACCGCCTACCATATAAAGCCTCATAAGGATCCATCTGGATGCTTAACTGGTAGCTGTTATTGTAGGCAAACTCCGCTAAAGGCGAGAACTGATCCCACGAACCTCCAAAGTCAATAACACAAGCTCGAAGCATATCCTCTAGAATCTGAATAGTCCGCTCGGACTTATCATCCGTCTGGGGATGAAATGCTGTGCTTCAATCAACCCATGTGCCCAACTCTCGCTGCACCGTTCTCCAAAAGCGTGAGGTAAACTGCGTACCCCGATTTGAAATGATAGACATGGGCACACCGTAAAGGCGGACAATCTCCCGAATATAGATCTCAGCAAACCTCTCAGAAGAATATGAGACTGCCACATGAATGAAATGCACTGTCTTGGTCAGCCTATCAACAATGATTCAAACTGCATCGAACTTCTTCCGAGTCAACGGAAGTCCAGTAACGAAATCCATAGTGATCCGCTCCCTTTTCCACTTGGGAATATTAATCACTCTGAAATAAACCACACGACCTCTGATGCTCGTACTTAACCTGCTGACAATTCAAACAACAATCCACATATGCCATAATATCCTTCTTCATTCTACGCCACCAATAATACTGCCACAAATCTTGGTACATCTTCGCAGCTCTCGGATGAATAGAGTACCAGGAACTATGGGCCTCTTCCAACATCAACTCTCGAAGTCCATCCACATTAGGCACACATACTCAGCCCTGCAATCTCAAAAATCCATCATCATCTAAGGTAACCTACCTGGCACCTCCGCACTGCACCGCGTCTCTTAGGTCACACAAATGGGGATCATCATACTGCTGATCACGGATACGCTCCAATAATGAAGAACGAGCGACCGTGCAAGCTAACACACGACTGGGCTAAAAAATATCCAGTCTCACGAACTGATTGGCCAAAGCCTGAACA
>JASVEL010002416.1:0-18438 GCA_032618575.1 Nicotiana noctiflora | reverse complement strand
GATAGCCTCAACATCTAAACGTGCTAATTAAAGTAGCCCCAACATAATTTTCGGCTACAATCGACATTAATTTATCCTGCTGATATTAGACCTCTCTCCTTCCTTATTTTTTTGATTCTTTTTTTTTTCCACACAATAAACGGCCTCATTTTTTATGGTAAGAAATTAAGATTATTTCGATCAATTCGTAGAGTTATTCAAGGCTTTAAGCTGAGTACATTTATAAAAGAAAAATAAAAAAGCAATATTGAAATGCCATGGATGATAAAATATTTTTGCCGCCTAAATTTACTAAAACTAAATAAAATACATTTAATTAAAATGTGAAAGGTATTAAACCTTCAATATTGCGTGGTCTTGGATAAAATGAAAGTTAGATATATACGAGAAACATACGAACTAATAGTGTCTAATTCCCATGTATGGTTAACTACTTCCTCCGGTCCAAAATAAGTGATTTTTTGACCTTTTTTTTATGGTCCAAAACAAGTAATATTTTTTCAGATTTTAAGAATGAATTAATTATTTTTTTCTATATTGTCCTTGGAGTAAATAGTGTTGGAATATGTGTTAGAAATTTTTATGTGAGATAGTAAATGTTAATATGATCAATTATATTGCTAATTAATGTTAAAAGGTGAGTTTCTTCTGTGTTAAAATATCCAAAAAATTACTTATTTTGAACCAAAAGGAGTAATAATATTAGAGGCTCAAAATGAAACGTGTAGTGCACAATTGGTTTATTTATGAATACATATAGTCCTGTCAAAAACAATGTCGTTGTGCATTATTGGTTTATTTATGTGTGTCTATAATTGGCTAGTTTCAAACATTCAAAATGATAGAGTATAATTTTAAAGATTGCATTTGATTTTTAGAATATTTTTGTATAATAGGATCAAATATCATTCGGTATAATTAATACTTATATATTATTAGAAGATCAGATATATATATATATATATATATATATATATATATATATATATATATATATATATATATATATATATATATATATAGATAGATAGATAAATAGCTGTATTAGAAATACAAACCATTCTGTTTATTTTTTACTACATCTTTGTATACAAGATACATATGAAGTAGCTAAATTACAAAATGTAAATCTTTTCATGCTGTAAAACTTTTTCTTATTTGAAAGAATTATATGAAAATATACATGACTTCACACCATAACAAAAAATAGCCTATATTTTTAAGTTTTACCCCACCTAGCTTATTTGTACACATTTTGAAAATACTAGCTCTTGCAAATTTAAAATTTGTGTTTTTACAACCATTGTTTCTAAAAACTATGGAGTTAAATCTGTGTTCTCGTAATCATTTCTTTCACCCTCTCTTCTTCTCACATCTTTTACATATTCTTCAAGGGCCCGTCCGCCATTACTGCTTCTCCCCCTATGTCACCTGGTTGCAATGTAAAAAAGTGTAGAAGTCCACCATAGAAGGCCATTCAAATCTTTGCTTTAGAAAATATAATTTTTTGAGTTTGTTAATTATTTAGATTAGATGTTGTTCCAATTGATTGAAAATATCAAAAGGAGTCCAAAGTGTAAATTTGAAGTGATTCGGAGTAGACTTGAGCAAGATTTGAGTTAAATTTCATAAAAGACGCAATGAAGAAGACGAAGTCAGTTTTTTGTATAATTATGTTTAATCTTGTATAATAGTATATATGAGTGTATAAACACATCTTATACACTATTATATACTTTTATGCACCTTTATATAAATGTCTGTAGACGAACCTCTTCAACGATTTTCAGTTGCAATTCTTGTTCAAAATCAGTCCAAATATCCATTAAATAACTTTAAATTTTATATATAATCTCCTTATACTATTTCTAATAGGTCTAAATAATACTCACTCTAAAATTCTCATAATAACAAATTCGAAATTTAAACCAACATATTTAAGCTTGTTAAAAATCTAATTTTCAACACCCAAATGAATTTAATATGATGAACTAATATTTGTGTCACAATTACTGATTCAAAAAATAACTTAAATGCTTATGCAATATTTTTTAAAAATTAAATAGTAATTTTGAGAACCTATTGGAGTTAGATGTGGGGCATTTGCATCTATACCAACTTTTTGTGTCACATTCTAACTTGCGCCAGCTTTGCAAAAAAATTGCAAGCTTACCCGTTTTTTCGCATAACTTCAGCATACAGGTCTGAAGTAGCAAAGGTAATGTTACGCAGCGCCTTCCTGAAATTCTTTGGAAGGGCGACGTAAGACTAAGTAACTGATGTCTGTGCAGTTGCTGTCCGCCAACTAAGGTCCCCACCATACGCTAGTCTAGATCGTCAGTGCCATACGGGAAAATTAATGTCAAGAGCAATTGAGAGAACAAAAATGAGAATTGAGATTTAAAGAAAGCTTGATTGCATTAATGAAAGCTATTATAGAAGAGCAACGCGGTGTCGACGGGGAGAGACACCAGTACAGAGAATTGCTTGCTTGCTAGAAAGTTTGATTGCTTGATCCCCCTAATAAATCTTAAAAAAAATAAACCAAAGCTACACGACTAGACTTGAATAAGCTAGAGAAACATAATGTAGGTGCATGAAATAAAACTACTTTATATTTACAATAAAAATGACTTAATTTTCTAAAAGGCAGCAACAAGTCCATTTCAGCAGCATTGTATTTGGCATCACGGTTTGCGCGCGCTGTATTATTGGAATTTGCCTGCGGCTCGGCGCTGGCGAGGGATATCGGTGGGGGCGACAGAGGTACACGCGCGCTTGTCACTTGGCACGACTAAGACCACGGGGCCGTCCGTGGCGCTAGGCGTTGGGAGGCTTGCTAAGACGCCACAGGGCGTGCCCAAAGGGTCATGGGGCATAGCTAGAAAGCCGCCCATGACATTCTCCCCCACATGAGTTGGCAACGTCCTCGACGCCTTACTTGCAAAATAATCTTCAATGAGGTTCTTGTAGGCTTTGAGGTTTTTTTTCCCTCTCCCACGTATTCTCTTCTACATCACAGCCCTTCCATTCACCAAGAATTCTTGGTGATCTTTCCTTAAGGCACAAATCACTCTGTCATCAAGGATAGCTTTAACACACCTTTTCTCGGTAGAATTAGGACCTCGAATACTGGATATTGTAAGTTGCCTCCTTGAAGGATCCTCCATGTGTTCCTGAAAAGGTTTCAAGAGACTGACATGGAAGAAATGATGAATTTTCCACCAAGCTGGGGTATCCACCAGGTATGCAACTTTTCCATTGCGCCTCTCAATGGACAAGGGTCAAATATATTTTTGCAATATGAGAGGGTCATGGACTCCCACAAATAAGTACCGCTTTGGGATTTTGACCATCACTTTGTCTCCTACTTGATACTCAACAAAGCGATAATTTTGATCAGCATGCCTCCTCATCCGCTTTTGAGCTTTGACAAGATAGCTCCGCACTATCTCCAGATTCTGCTTCTATTCTATTGAGAAGTTAGCAGCTCGAGGAGACTAAGCCGTGTTTGGTGCATTCACAGTTGTGGGAGTAGCGTTTGCTATCCCGTAACAATTTCAAAAGCGCTTTTATTTGTACTATAGCTCTTTTGTGAATTGAAACACAGTTGAGCAGCATCCAGAAGCTTCACCCAATTCTTCTACGATCCAGTTACAAAGTGGCGGAGATATTCGTCCAACATACCATTGAACCGCTCTGTCTGGTCATCAGATTACGAATGAAAACTTGAGTTGTGACTCAATTTTAACCCAAGGCACTTAAAATGTTGGGTCCAAAAGTTGCTAGTGAAGCGTGAGTCGTGATCACTAACAATGTCTTTGGGTAGTCCCCAATATTTGACGACATGAGAGAAGAAGAATCGAGCTGTATCTTCTGCAGATTTATATTGTGGCGTTGTAATAAATGTAGCATACTTGAAAAACCGATCTACCACAACCAAGGTAGTTGTGAGATCTTCGACCTTGGGCAATCTGGTGATGAAATCCAGGGAAACGGTTTCCCAAGGTTTCTTTGGGACAGCTAGTGGTTCCAAGAGTCCCGCTTGTGTCAAGCAGTCTGACTTGTCCTTCTGGCATACTAGACATGTCTTTATATACTGAGCGACATCATCAGCCATTGGAGGCCAATAATAGGCACCACGAAGTATGCCATGGTGCGTTCTTCACCGGGATGGCCTGCCCACAGAGTATCTTTACATTCCTCAAGAAGAGTCCTCCGCAGATCTCCTTCTTTTAGAACATGAAGTCAGTTCCCTTTGACTTTCAGAAAACCATCTTCCTTGTAGAACTGGCGAGTCTTGCTCTGTCCTACCAAATCAATCAAATACCGAGTAGCGTGAGTAGCGTGATCCTTGTGAGTAGATCATATATCTGGTCCTTGATAGAGGTGTCTACTTTGCTACCCCTTAGGGTGGCGAGTAGGCACACCGATGCTAGGTCAGCTCTCTGACTGGGTGCATCAACAACATGATTGGTCTTTCCACTGCGGTACTCCAGGTTGAAGTGGAATTCAGCTAGGAGTTCTTTCCACCTCGCCTATCGACCATTCAACTTTGGTTGGGTCATGAAATGTTGGAAAGTTGTGTTGTCTGTCTTGACCACAAACGAGGTTCCCAGCAGATAGTGCCTCCAAAGGGGCAAGCAATGGACGACAACCAATAACTCTTTCTCATGGGCGTCCCGCTCTGCATCCTTCAGATTCCGACTCTCGTACACTATAGGGTGCCCTTCTTGCATTAAGACCCCACCAAGAGTATAATCAGATGCATCCGTTTGTACCTCAAACGACTTGGCCAAATTTGGGAGAGCCAAGACGGGACTACTAGACATAGCCGCCTTTAATATATTGAAGGCCTCCGCTTTCCTTGGTCCACAATCCCTCGGTGCACTCCTGTTGGAGCCTCTCAAATTTTTTAAAAATTTTGGCTGCCTCTGTGGTTGCCGTCTGCCGGTCTCCCTCGGAGTCACAACTGATATTTTTAACGTCAATTTCGACCTGAAGCACCCTACGGTCCAGGTCGTCCAACCTTTGCAGTAGGCTCGTTCTTACTTCATGCACCGTATCCACAATAGGCCACAATACCTCAACCGTCCATTCGAGAGCTGCAATACAGTTCCCATGATTTACCATGGTCAGAAATGGTGGTAATGTCAATATGTTCCCCCGTCCGATGTCAAGCTTAGGCTCTGATACCAACTGTTATGCAGTGCCTTCTTGAGATTCTTTGGGAGGGCGACGTAAGGCTAAGCAACTGATATATGTGCAGTTGCTATCTGCCAACTGAGGTCCCCGCCGTATGCTAGACTAGATTATCAGTGTCGTATGAAAAAACCAATATCAATAGCAATTGAGAGAACAAAAATGAGAATTGAGATTTAAAGAAAGCTTGATTGCATTAATGAAAGCTATTACAGAAAAGCAATGCGGTGTCGAGGGGAAGAGACACCAGTACAGAGAATTGCTTGCTTGCTTGCTTGCTTGAAAGTTTGATTACTTGACCCCCCTAATAATGTTAAAAAAAAAAAACAAAACTACACGATTAGACTTGAATAAACTAGAGAAACATAATGCAAGTGCATGAAATAAAACTACTCTATACTTAAAATAAAAATGACTTAGTTTTCTAAAAGGCAGCAACAAGTCCGTTTTCCGCAGCATTGTCTTTGGCATCACGGTTTGCGCGTGCGGCGTTGTCTGTGCGCGCGATATTGTTGGAATCTGCCTGCGGCTGGGCGCCGGCGAGGGATATCGGTGGGGCGACAGAGGCACATGCGTGCTTGTCACTTGGCGCGACCAAGACCACGGGGCTATTCGTGGTACTAGGCATTAGAAGGCTTGCTAGGACGCCATCGGGCGCGCCCAATGGGTCATGGGACATGGCTGGAAAGACGCCCATGATAGTTGTGAGCACGTGATTTTTGCCCTACGCGAGAATTACTCCCAGAAAAATTCAAAATAAAATAGTTTTGTGTTATGCGTGATTTTGGTGATTTTGGTGTTATTTTTCTCTTATTATTTGTATTTTTGTGTGGGCGTGTCTATTTATTTAGATTAATATAAAATACAAAAATATTTGCATTCTGCATATAAATTCATGTTTGTAATTTAGGGTAATTAAATTTATTTGACGGAAATGGAAAATAACAAAAATATGTGTTTCACGTCTAATTGTGTAATTTTATCTTTAATTGTTATTTAACTTTGTGTTAATTGTTATAACGCTTTAACTCGTACTTTTACAAGTTGATTTATTTCTATAAGTTAATTTAAGACTTTTAGGATTTTTAGTTATCAATTTGGAACTAAAAGAGTTTTTGAAGAGAAAAGAAACAAAATAAAGGAAGAAAATCGGAACTGGGCCAAAATCGAGCCCAATTCCCTTGACCCAATACTAGCCCCAACCCGGTCCAGCCCCACTTGAACCAAAACGACGACGTTTCAATTTAAACAACTGATCTTGGCCGTTGGATTCTTGTGATCCAACGGGTGAAATTAATTTGGCATTTTGATATACCAAAAAAACCCCCAAACCCTTCATCCCACTACATTTCACCAGACGACCCTTCTCTTTCACGAAGGCCAACCCTAGCAGCCGCCGCCCTTCGCCTCCGCCCAAAACCCGGCGGTAACGACGCCGCCGGCCACCAAATTCATACCACAGCACCCCCACAACCCCCTCAACCCCGTCCTCGGTTTGTTTTCTGTCAAATCGATCTCCAACCTTTCGAATGTTGGATCAAAGTTTTGACTAAAGACGTCGCCGGCTCCGATGGACGCCAAACTTACACCCTTTAATCCCAGGACATACCTCACCACCATACCGTCGTTGGTTCCCTTCGAATCAACCCAGGATTTGTCGGATTTCAATTAAACCGCATGAACCCTAAAACTCGAATTGGAGTTTCTTCATCGGACTTCATGGAGATTAAGGTCTAATAGACCTTAATTGACTTGTTTTTCACTAGAAAAACATTTCAATTAAGGTCTTTTCAACCTTGAATCCCAAAGCCCAAGTTGGCCGAGCCTCGAATATTTTTCAAGGTATTTCTTCTTCTTTTATGTTCTCATTTATTCATACCCGTCGTTTTAGTTTAATCGTTTTGTAGTTTCATTCGTCGTTGATTTTCTTTAAATAGTTTTCAATTTTCTGTTTTTCTTTCTTCTATCAAAGACCTTTATTTGGTCAATTTGTTGTTTCTGATTTGTTTAATTGAATATGTTAGTTATAGGATACGAACTCGCGTCGATTAGCGTCGTCGAATAGTTAACTTGGCATATGTCCGGCATTGGCCGAGATTTGTAAGATCACTGTCTATTGGTTTCGATTTGTTATCAATAACACATGTTATAGTTAATCGAATGTCGTCGTCTAATCGCATAGAATTTGTGGTGTGAAAGCCCGGGCAGTGGGTTATCATTGTTTTAAATTGTATTGAGTTGGCGATTTGTTGATTCATGTGGTTGATTGACATTGATTCTGTTAGTTACTGAATTGGTTATAGCCGAATTAAGTTTAGTTTCATAAAAGTTGTTAGAACTAGTGGACTGTCACCATGTGAGCACATGTTAAGCCATTAGGACAACCCATATTAATATGCCCCTTTGAGTAGTGGAACCTGCTGTACAGCAGGCCACTGACTGCCCTCTGAAACCAGGAGTTTAATATTAGTAATACCCACACTTAGACAAGGTTGAGTGCTAAAAACAGAGAAAAAGGATGGGCAGGGGTGGCACCATTAGGTTTTGGATGTTTTAATTATAAATAGATGTGATTTTCTGGAATAGGGGAGAGACGGGTACACACTGAAAAACACCTGGGAGAGAGTTTTAAAAACAGAAAGGGAGAGAATTTGAGAGATAAAAGAGAATAGAAAAGTTAAAAGACAGATTTTCTCACTGTTTCATTGGGTTTTTCTGAAGCTTTTGTTATCTGTGATTCATTGGAGTTTGGAAGTGTTGAGTTTCTGTCCAAAACTTGGTTTCAAAGTTTCTTTTTTCAATTCTGTTCAAGTCTTTCAAGTGTCTCCTCCCGGGGTGCTACTAGACCTTGCTATTGTTTCATTGGTTTCTTTGAGTTCACACGAATTTCTTGCACCTATTTCTGGGTCGACTGTTCTGCTGGTTGTGGTCTATACTGGTTATTGCTGAGTTTTGCTGTGGTGGTTTTGCTACTGCTGTGGGTTGTGTTTTATTGCTGTTGGTTGTGTGTTGTTGCCACTGGTTAGCCTGAGTTACTACTGATCTTTCTCTGCACTTTGATTCCAGGTATACCCTTGTAATCTCAAGACAGCATAATGAAGTAAATGAATGGAAATTTCCAGTGCAACATTATCATGAACTTTGTTTTTCTACCTGCTGTTCTATTTTGTTGTAGCTAGTTCTAGTTTTGGATTAGATTGTTATGACTAAAGACATTTGTATATACTTAATTCTCATGTTTTCTGGAATTTGTATTGACAACTAAAGGATTCACTGTAAATCTGTAGTAATAGAAAGCAGATTCAAAAATAGGCGCAAATTAGATTATTGGACTGAAACAGGGTAACTTGGGAGTATGAATTTCATTGTTAATCCATGAGTTTAGTAATCCGTATTCACCAGGAACTCAGAATTGAATCCGGGAATCATGTGTATTGTGACTCGTAATGATTTTAGCCAGAATTAAAATAGTTAGTATGATATACATTGACATAATCTTTTACAAGTCTTCTCGTCTCATTAATACTGAAATCCACATAAGAAATCTAGTAAGAGCAAATAGTTGAAATATAAGAAATGAAAGCCAGTGATTTCAGCTATGTTGATGCTATCTTCCTACCACGAATTTATAACTAAAGCTTTGGTATCGGGGTGGTTTAACTGACAGATTGTAAAGTGGGCCTTGAACGTTAATCTAAATGGGATAGATAGTCCAATTCATTCGTTCGGATTGTCCATTATGAGGAATAAATTCCATTCCGATTTAAAACTAATAGATAAAAATAAGTAAAGAAAATATAGGTATATTAGGATTGGCCTTGAAAAGGGTGAGATGAGCCTCGCCGTACTAGAAACACAATCGCGGGGCCCTCATCTAATTATTATGAAACTTAGACTCGGGGAGACCGTTTAGCGAATTTTACGGTCTTTCCCAAAGAACAACCCGATAGACTCTTTAGGCACGACTTTAATAAAAACATACTTTCTTAATTACGGGTGCGCATTTATGTAACCCAAATCTTACTCTCGGCGAAACTGAAATACATTAAAGTCACAGGCGTACTGGTTGCGGTGTGACTCAAAAATGTGTTTTCGTGACGTCGCAATTCTTCTAAAAAATAAAAGCGGAGCGTTAAAAGCACATAATTAAAATATATAAAGAAATCAGATATAAGCAAAAAATTGCAGTTGAGCGACCGTGCTCAAACCACGGAATCCGGGAATGCCTAACACCTTCTCCCGGGTTAACAGAATTACTTACCCAGGTTTCTAGTTTCGCAGACTGTAATACAGAGTCATGAATTTCCTCGGTTCGGGATTAAACCGGTGACTTGGGACACCATCATTTTCTCAAGTGGCGACTCTGAAGAATTAAATAAATTGATCCCGTTTCGATTGTCCTTTAATTGGAAAAACTCCCTCGCGCTCTCGCGGGTGCGGTAAAAAGGAGGTGTGACAGCTCTGGCGACTCTGCTGAGGATTAGTAACCCAGAACTCCGGTTCAGGGTTTAAGAATTCGAGCTCAGTTAAATTGTTGTTTTTGCTTATATCTGATTTCATTATATGTTTTGATTAATGTGCTATATGTTTACCGCTTTGATATTGCGTGAACTGTATATATAAAATTGTGCCGAAAACCCTTCTCTTCTTACCCCCGGGGATGTGCTTACTGGTTGAGACTCCCCTTTCTGTTAGTGTCAATACCAAAATAAGAAAAGAGGCAGGATAAGTTACAAAGCCGGACGATCCCGCGGGTCCCCGGTACGTAGCTCCCTCCTCAAATCCGAGTTGTCTGCTCGGGTACACGGTCTAGTACCATTGAAAACATCGGGATATTAAGCCTAGATTTAGGACGTTTATTTGCATCATATCTGACTTAGGGAACTCAACACAGGGGTTGGGTCCGTCTAGGACAGGTGACCCGGAAAATTAAAGACCGAGCATGTTATATGTTGCATTTATTTGTTCTAGATTATTATTGGCTAAATTCCTGAAAAACAAAAGAGAGAAATCTTAGATATCGAAATATTGACGAATTGTTTGAGAAGAAAATTCGAAAAAATAGGTAGAACAATTTTGTTGAAATAATTGGTCAAATAATCCGACCGAACTACGCAGGTTTGATTCTCGCCATTAGGTGGGATACGTAGGCAACCCTCATAGGGTCCAACCACCCCTTTAAAAAAATCGGAAAAAAATGTGTGTTTAATTTTGTCAATAAAATCAAAGTGATGCCGTTTTTGCAAATAACCGAATGTTCCGAAAGGACGCCGGAAGGCTATTTTTTGCAAAAATAGCCACTTTGAATCATTTTTAATAAATTGCAGCCGCAACCTTGAAATATTCCTTGTGGAAATGTTGCAAGGCCATAGCCGCAAAATCAAGTCCGGGTTCACACCCCTTTTGCAAAAATAACAAAAAAATGTTAAATTTTTGATTTTGTTATAAATGAGTCGGACGATGCTATTCTTGCTCAAAATAGTTGAAAGGTTGTATCCTCAAAATTAAGTTTGAGTCATCACTCAACTTTTCAAAAAAATAATCACTCTATCAATTAAGCCATTACATGGCCGGTCCTTGCATAAATAGCCGCTTTTGGCATTTGAACTTCTTCAGTCTTGTATTGGCCTGTGTCGGTGCTGAATGATGCCCCATAGGCCCCAGGATTAAATTTTGAATTTATATCTTCTTGATAAAATTTTGCAAAAAGAGCCACTTTGTCTGAATAAGCCATTATACGGCCAATTTATGAAAATATTCTTGTGTTGGTTTATGGTGATGCCGAACGATGCCCCATGAGCCACGGAAAAAAAAAATTTAAGTTTATCTTTCTTAAATAAATTTTGCAAAAATAGCCATTTTGTCAAATAAGCCATTACGTGGCCAATTTTGTAGAAATAGTCATAAGTGACACCAAAAATATTCTTATTCTTGTAGAAATCTCCTACACAAGTTTGTAGTTGGAGTCGGCTTGTACAAATTTTATTCAAAAAAAATATAATCAAATAAACATCTCTTTATTTCTTGCATTAATTTGCAAGAACTACGCTCGGTCTGATTCATGCGGGGTCATGATACGTAGGCAATCTCTATAAGATTCGACCACAACTGTATATGTATATATATAAAAAAAAAAAAATAATAATAATAAAAATAAATGGAAGTTAATAACAAGAGAGGTTTTCAAGGATAATGGAAAAGGAAAAGCTGGAATGATGCATGTAGCGAATACATATATGGTTAACTGATTAGGTGCATTACACCCAATGTGCGATAACATATCTGTTAAACTCTGTGAACTTACAAGTTTGTTGAATTTCCAGAAAGTTTAGCGGTTGGCTTGACAGAATATTCTGGCCAATCACCATTACCATACTAGATCAAAAGGGCCAATTCTAGCAAGCATGTCTAGTTCCGGCAAAAGTCTCGATGGAGAGAAAACAGAGATACAGATAATGAAAGATGAGGTGGACCGGTTAAGACAGCAAATAACAGAGATGCACCTAGCCTGGGCTAGGGGACATTCACCACCAAACCTTTCTACTCTTACACCAGTTCCAGAGCGTCCGCCTATTGATCCCTCGAAAAGTGCACCAATCTATCCATATTATCAAGGGGAAAACCCTTATACATCCCAGGTTCCACCAGCTAAACAAAATACTCCTCCTCCGGTCACCCCTGTCTTCGTGGCACCTCCACCTGCTACTTTACAGAAGTCGTCCGTTGAACCGCTTTTTCAAATACATGACAATCATTGTTATGATCCTGAACCTACCTTTAAGGCTCCTGAACCGCATCCACACACCCCTCACTGGGATAACCCGGCAGAACCGGAAAAGCACTTCAAAAGTTTGGAGCATGAGGAAGTTATTCGGAAAGTCAAAAGCATGGAGCAATCCTTCAGGAATATGCATGGTTTAGGCAACCAAGTCAGCGTTGCTTACAAAGATCTGTGCCCATTTCCAGATGTCCAGTTGCCCGCTGGGTTCAAAATGCCCAAGTTTGATATATACGAGGGGCATGGTGACCCAGTAGCCCATCTCCGAGGTTTCTGCAGCAAAATGCGAGGAGCCGGAGGGCGAGATGAAATTCGATAGCTTACTTCGGTCAGAGTTTGGGAGAGTCCGCATTAGAATGGTACACCAGGCAGGATCCCAGCAGATGGTTTACATGGGATGACCTAGCCCAAGCATTCATCGGCCAGTTTCAATATAATCTTGAAATAATCCCTGATCGCTTATCATTGCTCAAGCTAGAGAAGAAACCAGCTGAAAGCTTCAGAGAATTTGGGTTCCGCTGGAGGGAACAGGCAGCAAGGGTAGATCCCCCGATGAGAGAGAACGAAATGGTAGACTACTTCTTGCAGACACTGGAGCCAACCTACTTTAGTCACCTGGTGACATCGGTTGGTAAATCTTTCAATGAGGTGGTCAAAATGGGCGGAATGATAGAAGAGGGACTTAAGTCCAATAAGATATTGAGCTATTCCGCGTTGAAAGCAACAACTCAAGCTATTCAGAATGGCACAGGGGTTGCATTCGGGAAGAAGAGAAAAGAAGAAGTTGCAACGGTAGAGGAGGGTACTTGGTCCAGATCGAAAGGTCCTTCACCTCATTACCAAGCCAGACCCTACCACCCAAATCACCCTAATCACCCTCCCGAAACACATATCCACCACCAAGGGCTTACAATAACCCTCCAGGACCAGGTTTCCGAGGGAATCATGCCTTCAGAAAGGAAAAGACACAAAGAACATTCACTGAGTTGGGAGAAACTTATACTGCTCTGTTCCACAAATTGAAGCAGATAGGTTTGTTGAGTCCTGTTGAGACAAGAGTGCCAAATCCCCTACCCCCAAATGTGGATCGCTCAGTAAGCTGTGAGTATTGTTCAGGAGCTCCCGGACATGATACCGAGAAATGTTGGAAACTGAAACATGCAGTGCAAAATCTTATTGACACCAATAAGATCGAGGTTCAGACACCGGATGCGCCCAACATTAATCAGAATCCATTGCCAGCTCACCCTTAAACCCATATGATCAAATTGATACACAAGGGAAGGGAAAATTAAGAAGCCCGATCTGTATTCCAAAGCAAAACTAATCGGCGGAAGTTGGTATATAAGAAGTCATGCTTGGTAATCGGGAGGAGTTTTCGGTGGTTTGTTTTTGTTGTCATTTCTTTTGTCCGAGTTGTTTCTAGGGTTGTGACATAGATTTTGTCTTGTAGTGAAACCCTCTTATCTTTCCATTTTTGGTCATTTCAGTTTGCCTAGTCTTATCAAGTCTCGTTTCAGGTTTGTATTTTTTTGTTTTGCTTGTTTGTATTTGAACCTTTTCTCCGTTTAATGGAACTTTCGGTCTTTTATTACCCAGTCGTCTTTTGTTTAGTTCTTATGTATTTAGATTTGTCATCTGTTCGAACGCCGATTCTAGTGACATGACATGCACGCATAATTGTGGCCTAATCTTAAAAGTGAATCATGAAGGAATTGGAAGATAGTTATGGCATTTTAAAAGAAATAACGATTTGAGATTATTTGGAACCCGAGTCACGTGAAATTTGGGGCGGGTAAAATACAAAGAAAGCCTTAAGAGCAAAATGACCATGCTGACATGGGGTTCGCTCGTGATACTGAAATGGAAGTGTCGTCCAGCAATACTTTAAAATGGCGGATGAAAAAGGCGAATGGACGATATGGTTATCACTCCTAGCACAACCAGAAGATGTCGTGAATATGTTGTTTGTACTTGGCATGTTTTGAAGATTGGAATGACGAAGGCTTTTTGTTCTGCTACCCAAACACTTTATCCTTCGTTAACCCTTCGAGCCTTATTTTGATTTCTTTCATACCCCTCCTTCGGAATCGGTACCAAAATTAGAAACACCAATGGGGAAGATAAAGAAAGAAAAAAGAGAAAAACAAAAACAACCAAAAAGGAGTGAAAAAGAAAAAAAAAATGATGAAAAAAAAAAATAAAAAAAGAGGAATTGGGAACTACGTTTGACCTGATTCCTTAAAGAGGATACGTAGGCGCTTCACAGCTCGGTCATAGTGTAAATAAAGAAATAAAAATCCCCAAGTAAAAAAAACTGGGGCAAAGAAAAATTGTGTTTATTGTAAATAAATTTAGGTCCGAAGGTTGTAAATTTTGAACCCAAAATTGATTTTGTTTTGAGCCTTCAATACCCTTTCTTTCTAACCCTGTCCAAATCCCACATTACGGTCCAGAAAGACCTTCGGATCAATCTTCAAAAGATTTTGCGTCAGGCGAGGGATAGAGTCCTATCATAATATAACACGCTGATTCTCACCAAAAAAGACGCTGATTCTCAGCAGAAAGGAAATACGAGAGAGTCTTGGCAGTGACACCCCAATCCCCAGGCTAAAAGTGATACAAATGAGAGAGTCTTACCGGTGAAAACCTTCACAGGCACCATAAGGCGACGAAAGCTGAGAGAAAATCAAAATGAGAGAGGCTTGAAAGTAAAAAACCCTTCGAGCACTACAAGTCGAATAAAGGTGATAATCGGATGGAAATCACGAGACAGAAATCGTGAAAGGCAATTAACGACGGAGGATAGGCCATATGTGCATGTCATAACCAGTAGAGTTGGTATTCGCGTTTGATAAGTTTTTATAGATATTTCTTGCTAGAGAGTCATTTTCTTTTTTCCTTTGTCTTCTATTTTGTTTCTTTTTATCTTTCTCATTTTTATCAAAAATTCCCCATCAAAGTCTGTCTGGTCAGAACAAGTGAGAAATGACTTCAAAACTTGCCACCAACTTTCCAATTATTATGCAAAGCAAGGAAATGCCATTGACGGCAGAGAAGTAGGGTGCGAAGAAGATTATTAAACTGGGGCAGAAAATTTTCTTTTCAGTTTGAAAATTTTCTGGAAGTCAATACCCACTTGGGGAAGAAGGAAAGTCTTAAGGGAAATGGTCTTCGAACCAATGTCATCCTCAACAACCTTCAAGAAGAGTGAAACACCAATTTTGAGGAAATGAAAATCCACCGGCAGTGTTATCTTCAGCAAGTTCCGAGGTGGGCGGACAACACCGAGTGGTAAAGGAAGAAAGGAAATCTCATCTTCAACAAAATAACCCCCAGCAAGTTGAGAAACACAGAACGGGGAAGGGATAAATGGAAAAACCCATCCCCAGCAGGAATATCATCTCCAACAAATGAAATCATTCCCCAACAAGTTTTGGGAATCCCGAGCGAGGAAAATGGGAAAAGGAAAAAACCACCCCACAGGAGCGGCACAACCGCTCACAATGTTTTGAACTAACAATTTTTCTATGATTTGAAACAGGGAAAGAAAGTGCTATTGATAGCAGAAAGTCATGCCACAAGGAAGAACACCAATACTGGGGCAGAAAATTTTCTGCCGTTGTTGAAAATTTTCTCGGAGAAACGAGGAAGGCAATTCAAGATGACATGTCGGGTTTGTCCACCTTCAAATAGGATGTTTCAGGTTTGTCCACCTTCGAACAGGACGTCTCAGGTTTGTTCACTTTCATACATTGATACAATGGGAGTATTCGCCCTCGAATAGGATGCAATGGGAGTATTCTCCCTCGAATAGGATACAATGGGAGTATTCGCCCTCGAATAGGATACAGTGGGAGTATTCGCCCTCGAATAGGATGCAATGGGAGTATTCGCCCTCGAATAGGATACAATGGGAGTATTCGCCCTCGAATAGGATGCAATGGGAGTATTCGCCCTCGAATAGGATGCAATGGGAGTATTCGCCCTCGAATAGGATACAATGGGAGTATTCGCCCTCGAATAGGATACAATGGGAGTATTCGCCCTCGAATAGGATACAATGGGAGTATTCGCCCTCGAATAGGATACAATGGGAGTATTCGCCTCGAATAGGATACAATGGGAGTATTCGCCCTCGAATAGGATACAATGGGAGTATTCGCCCTCGAATAGGATACAATGGGAGTATTCGCCCTCGAATAGGATACGATGGGAGTATTCGCCCTCGAATAGAATACGATGGGACTATTCGCCCTCGAATAGGATATTTTACGTATGTTTTATCTTACATCGTCCTATGCATATTTTGTAAATTATTGCCAACATGCATTTTAAATTCAAAAGTTGCTACTAAAAGCAGGCGCCTACCTGTATAACAAAAGGCAAGTCTTCAGTCTTTACATTGCAGGTCTTGAAACCAGTAACCCAACATAAAGCAGAGGGTTACAACAAGAGATCCCAGCGCAAATTCAAGCGCATGAGTCAAAGGAAAAGAGGGAATAAAGGAAAATTTTCCCCAACAGCATTATCCTCAGCAGGCAAGTAAACAGTTCTAAAGATATCCCCAGCAGTCAGGAGGAAAAGCAACACGACCCAGAAGGAAAGCAGTTCCGAAACAAGGTAATTTAGGAGAAATGATGGTTCAAGAGACGACGCAGGAAGAAGAAAGTAGTACAGAACATAAAGGAAGACGATCAGAATGGCGATTTATTTTGAAGTTGTAGTTGAAGTCAGGGAGCCCGCCTGGAGAATGGAGTGGCGATCTTATTTTTGAAGTTGTAGTCGAAGTCAGGGAGCCCACCTGGAGAATGGAGTGGCGATTTATTTTAAAAGTTGTAGTTGAAGTCAGGGAGCCCGCCTGGAGAATGGAGTGGCGATCTTATTTTGAAGTTGTAGTCGAAGTCAGGGAGCCCGCCTGAAGAATGGAGTGGCGATCTTATTTTTGAAGTTGTAGTTGAAGTCAGGGAGCCCGCCTGAAGAATGGAATGGCGATTTATTTTAATTTAGTTGAGGAAAGCGGTTGAATGTAATAGAAATCCCCGGCATGAATCCAAGTTCGTAATCGGAAGGAAGGCAACAAGGATCAGAAAGATAGATTCAGACTTCGAAGGAGAATAGTTCGAAGATCACAAGGAAGGGACCAATGGTCGGAGTTCGGCAATCAAGATATGCCGAAATAACAATTGTCAGAAGAGAAGAAGCATCAGAAGGAACATCAAGTCCGACAGAATAGCAAGGAACATGGGAAAGTCAAGATGAAGAGATAGATACGATTTCACGATGCTGTAACTTAGTCTAGCTTCTTATTTTTCGTTTAGCACGATGTAATAAGGAGATCAGTTAAGCAGTGGCAACATCAGCAACAGCGGTAACAGCAAGATCGCAGCAGTCATGGTAGTCCCAGCTACCAAAACTTCCCGAACTACATTGACCTGATTCCCTTTTTGCCAGGGATATGTAGGAGATCTTCTGAAGCAAAGGTTCGGTCAAACTTTTCAAAAAATGCTTCTTACAAATTCAGACAACACAATGAAATGCACAATAAAATGCAAAATTTTAAGGTCAAGTGAAGGTACGTACTGTGAGCACGTGATTTTTGCCCTACGCGAGAATTACTCCCAGAAAAATTCAAAATAAAATAGTTTTGTGTTATGCGTGATTTTGGTGATTTTGGTGTTATTTTTCTCTTATTATTTGTATTTTTGTGTGGGCGTGTCTATTTATTTAGATTAATATAAAATACAAAAATATTTGCATTCTGCATATAAATTCATGTTTGTAATTTAGGGTAATTAAATTTATTTGACGGAAATGGAAAATAACAAAAATATGTGTTTAACGTCTAATTGTGTAATTTTATCTTTAATTGTTATTTAACTTTGTGTTAATTGTTATAACGCTTTAACTCGTACTTTTACAAGTTGATTTATTTCTATAAGTTAATTTAAGACTTTTAGGATTTTTAGTTATCAATTTGGAACTAAAAGAGTTTTTGAAGAGAAAAGAAACAAAATAAAGGAAGAAAATCGGAACTGGGCCAAAATCGAGCCCAATTCCCTTGACCCAATACTAGCCCCAACCCGGTCCAGTCCCACTTGAACCAAAACGACGACGTTTCAATTTAAATAACTGATCTTGGCCGTTGGATTCTTGTGATCCAACGGGTGAAATTAATTTGGCATTTTGATATACCAAAAAAACCCCCAAACCCTTCATCCCACTACATTTCACCAGACGACCCTTCTCTTTCACGAAGGCCAACCCTAGCAGCCGCCGCCCTTCGCCTCCGCCCAAAACCCGGCGGCAACGACGCCGCCGGCCACCAAATTCATACCACAGCACCCCCACAACCCCCTCAACCCCGTCCTTGGTTTGTTTTCTGTCAAATCGATCTCCAACCTTTCGAATGTTGGATCAAAGTTTTGACTAAAGACGTCGCCGGCTCCGATGGACGC
>JASVEL010002415.1:0-53048 GCA_032618575.1 Nicotiana noctiflora | reverse complement strand
GACTTGTAGTGCCCGAAGGTGTAAACACGTGATTTTTGACCCTCCCCGAGATTTTTTATATTTTTAGCATAAAATATTTAGTTTAGGCATAATATAGCTATTTTAGCTGATTTTGACTCTTTTACTTTATTACTACCTTAAGATAAAAAATAACAAAAAATATAGTTTTATTAATGTTTCGTAATTTGAAAAATACAAAAATAGTACTTTATATTTTACCTTTTTATTAAAAACGAAAATTACAAAAATAATTTTTATTAATATTTTGTAGTCATTTTAAACTTAAAAAATATAAAAAATAGTTCTTTATATCTTTATTTTTATATAAAAAAAAGAATTATAAAACAAAAAATAATATAATTAGTATTTTGTGGTAACTTTAATCTTGAAAAATATAAAAAATAACTTTGTTTTAGTTATTAGTCTTATAGTTATTTTTGCTTACGTAGTGATTAATTAATAACACCGTGTTCTCATTCTCGGTTCCGGGCGAAGAATAATATTCGGGTTCAAACTACCCGGTTTTATAATTTTCGGACATAGCCCATAATAATCCGAGCCCACCGCACGTGGGGGACACACATGGGGGACACGGACGGAACACGAGGAAGACCCATCACTATTGGGTACCCAACCCCACTTGAGAGACCCATCATTTTGGTCTTGGAATACTTGAAATACAATAGGATATAGGGGACATACATGGACTTCACGTGGGGGGATGACAGGAAAGGGGGGGGGGGGGCTTATTCGAAAAAGACAAAAAGATCAAAAAGAAGAAGGGGGGTCTTCTGCTGGGTCACGTTTTTTGAAGACCAAAAAAGGGGGGACCCCAGAAAGACTCAAAAAAAGAAAGCTCCAAAGAGCAAGAAAAACGGGAGCACCATTCAAAAAAAAAAAACAAAGAAGAAAACGGATAGATACAAAAGAAGAAAAGAAGCAAAAGGGGTTGGAGAGGGGACACGGTTCGGATTCATTTTTGGAAGAGGAAAATACAATACACAGAAGAGGGAGATTTCTTTAAAAACAAGAAAGAAAAAGACACATAGAAATAAGAAAAAGAACGTAAAAAGAGAGGGGGGGGGGTGCTTCTTCAAGTTGGAGATAAAAGAAGCAGTAGAAAGGAAGAAAACGCGGGAATGGCTTCATGCTTGGTCTCTGGACAGACAGCAACGAGCTTCTTCTTCATCAACAAAAGCTCCCAGCCGTGACCTCCAAGGAGAGCTTCATATACATAAGAAGAGAGAATAACGCCTGGAGGCACACGGACTGGGCAGTGATCTCCTTCGGAGGAACCAAAAAACCTCGCTGCTGCTCGATCCTCATCGTCTTCATTCGATCGAAACCAGCAACAACCTCTCTTCATCTTCAACCAACAACGACCCAATCCAGCAGCCGCTTCTTCTTCATCTCGTAACTCCGACGACCTACCATTGAAACCGATGAGCACACACACACAGAGCTGCCGTTCCACTCTCTCACATCTGCTGCTACCATGACTGGCCAGAAATGGTGACAGAACGTGAGGGGTTTTCAGCCATCGAATCGTCGAGGTCGTCGAGTTTCTGTTCCGATCCGTTGCGGTCATTTTCGGTTAGTACTCTAAGTTATAATATTGAATCAATGAAAGACCCAATTTTAAATGTTATTTGTTTTGTAAATTCCAGATTCGCTTTATCTCATCTTTGTTATTTTTGTGTTTGAAGTTGTGTGTCTTAATATATTGATGCTTACTAAAAAAGGTAAAACGTGATTATTAATATTTCGTGCATGAACTCGTGTTCCACTGAAAATTTGTATTTTTACGTTACTACTATACATTATATAGAATCGTTAGTGGTTTTATTTTTGTATGTTCGTTAGTACTATTCTTTGACTTTGTTGAATATATTTAGTAGGACACAAGTTTGGAGATTATAATTTGTTAATATTAGGATATTAGATTAATCTCTTTAAAACTATTATGATAGAGAAATTACCTTCGAATTACGGCTTGTCGCACGAAATATGGATTTTATCATAATTTTTAATAAATGAGACGAGCCCCGCTAAATAACGTATAAATCATGATGCCCTCATAAATATATATATATATAAAAATACTTAGACTTCGGGATCAACCGTATAGCGAATTTTACGGTGTTCTCCAAAGATAATAAATGCGTAGTTGCTTTAATCACGTATTCTAGTACTACCTTCTCAAATACGGGTGTACATTTATGTGACCCAAATCTAAATCTCAACGAAGTCGAAACGTGTCAAAAGTCACGGGTGCACTGGTGCAACGTGGTTCGAGATACGTTTCCACTGCGTTGTAATTCATTTAAAACAATAAACAATAAAAGGGTAATGAGTCCTCAAACAATAAGCGAGACGAGCCTCGCCAAAATAACACGCAAATTGCGGGGCCCTCAACAGACGATTATTACGAAAAAATGTTTAGATTCCGGGATGTGCTGTTTAGCGGATTCCACGGCCTTTCCCGAACATAAAACACGTTAGTATCTTTAGGCGCGTATTTAATAATCTTATCTCCTTAAACTCGAGTGCACATTTAGGTGACTCAAATCCAAATCTCAACGGAGTCGAAATGTGTTGACAACCACGGGTGCACTGGTGTGACGTGGTTCGAGATACATCTTCACAACGTTGCAATTCTTTGTTAAAAATAATAATAATAATCAAAAGCGGTTAAAAGTTAAAATTTGCACAGAGGTTAAAGCACATTATAAAATCAGATAAAGAGGTCAAATACGATGATTGAGCGACCGTGCTAGAACCACGGAACCCGGGAATGCCTAACACCTTCTCCCGGGTTAACAGAATTCCTTATCCGGATTTCTGGTTCGCAGACTGTATTACAGAGTCATAAATTTCCTCGATTCGGGATTAAACCGGTGACTTGAGACACCATTATTTTCCCAAGTGGCGACTCTGAATTAAATAAACTAATCCCGTCTCGATTGTCCTTTAATTGGAAAAACTCCCTTGTGCCCTCGCGGGTGCGTAAAAAGGAGGTGTGACAGCTCTGGCGACTCTGCTGGGGATGATACTGACTCTGAACTTCGGTTCAGGGTCTAAGAATTCGAGCTCAGTTAAATTGTTGTTTTGTCTATATCTGATTTTACTACATGTTTAATTAATGTGCTACATGTCTACCGCTTTGATACTAGTTGCACTATATATACAAACTGTTATATGTTTACCGCTTTGATATTGCGTGAACTGTATATAAAACTGTGCCGCAAACCCTTCACTTCTCACCCCCGGGGATGTGCTCACTGGTTGAGACTCCTTATTCTGTTAGTGTCATACCCGAAATAATAAAGAGGCTCGGAAAGTTTCTAAGCCGGCTGGCCTTTTGGTTCCCGGAAAGGAGCTCCTTCCTCAGCCCGAGTTGTCCACTTGGGTACACAGTCTAGATCACATACCGAGGTTCCGAGCTTAGAATAACATGACTTCATGCCGGATCCCTAGTAGGAAACGCTTATTTGCATCACGTTGCATTTGACTTAGGGGACTCAACACAGGGGTTGGGTCCGTCTAGGACAGGTGACCTAGTAATCAAAGACCGAGCATATTATATGTTGCATTTATTTATCATGTATTATTATGATGATTGGTTAAATTCCTGAAAAACAAAAAGAAAAAAATAGAATTTTGGAATAGAAAAATATCAAAAATATTGACGAAATGCTATCGAAAATTTGAAAATTTGAAAAAATAGGAAGAGCAATTTTGTTGAAATAATTGGTCATAAAATAATCTGACCGAACTACGCAGGTTTGATTCTTACCACTAGGTGAGATACGTAGGCAACCCTCATCGGGTTCAACCACCCCATTAAAAAATCAAAAAAAATGTGTGTTTTTAATTTTGTCAATAAATCGAAGTGACGCTGTTTTTGAAAATAGCCGAATGTTTCGAAAGGACACCGGAAGGTTGTTTTTTGCAAAAATAGCCACTTTGAATCATTTTTAATAATTTGCGGGCACAACCTTGAAATATTCCTTGTGGAAATATTGCAAGGCCATAGCCGCAAAATCAAGTCCGGGTTCACACCCTTTTTGCAAAAATAACCAAAAATGTCAAAACTTTTATTTTTGTTATAAATAAGTCGGGTAATGCTATTCTTGCTTAAAATAAGCCGAATGTCCTTTAAAAGGACGTCGGAAGGCCGTTTTGCAAAAATAGCCACTTTGAGTCATTTGTAAATAATTTTGGACACAGCCTGGAAATATTCCCTCGCGGAAATGCGAAAGGATGTATCCGCAAAAAATCAAGTTTTGAGTCATCACTCAACTTCACAAAAATAACCACTTTATCAAATAAGCCATTATATGGCGGGAGTTTTGCTGAAATAGCCACATTTTTGCATTTTAACTTCCTCAGTCTTGTGTTGGCCTGTGTCGGTGCTGAACGATGCCCCATAGGCCCCAAGATAAAAATTTTGAATTTGCATCTTCTTAAATAAAATTTTGCAAAAAGAGCCACTTTGCCTAAATAAGCCATTACATGGCCAATTTATGAAAAATAGTCTTGTGTTGGTTTATGGTGATGCCGAACGATGCCCCATGAGCCACAAGATAAAAAAAAAAATTTTCAAGTTTATCTTTCTTAAATAAATTTTGCAAAAATAGTCATTTTGTCAAATAAGCCATTATGTGGCCAATTTTGTAAAAATAGTCACAATTGACATAAAAAATTTCTCAATCTTTTGTTGGCCTATGGCGATGCCGAACGATGCCCCATGAGCCCCAGGATGAGAAAATTTTCAAGTTTACTTTCTTAAGTAAAAATTTTGCAAAAATAGCCATTTTGCCAAATAAGCCATTACATGGCCAATTTTGTAGAAATAGTCATAATTGACGTTAAAACTATTCTGATTCTTGTAGAAATCTCTGGCACAAGGCGTGAAAGTTTTTTTTTATGAGAGTTTGTAGTTGGAGTGAGCTTTTACAATTTTTTCTTCAAAGAAATCAAAAAAATCAAAATCAAATAAATATCTCTTTACTTCTTGCATTAATTTGCAAGAACTACGCTCGGTCTGATTCATGCGGGGTCATGATACGTAGGCAATCCACATAGGATTCGACCATATCCATAAAAAAAAAAATGAAAAAAACTATAAAAAGAGAAAAAAAAAAGGAAAAAAATGAAAAAACCACAAAAAGGAAAAAGAAAAGAAAATAGTAGAAAAATAAAGGAAATCAATAAGCGGAATACCTTAACGCTAACCCGGTGGTTTCGTTTTGTTAATCCAGAAAGTTGAGGTGGTTGGTTGTGGTAAATTGGAAAGCAAGATTCAAGGAAAATGATAACCGACATCGGAGTTGTTACAAGTGCTCAAGAGACTCAGGGTGAGAAAGTTCAACAAGGGTCTGCTGTGGTTGAGGAAAATAGAACAGTGAAACAACAAATGACCAAAATGCGTCAAGCATGGTCCAATGGCCAGGGACAACTTTCTCATGAGTCACAATTTGCTATACAGCAAGAACAGTACCACTCTCACGACCTTCCTGCAAACATTGAGAAGCCTACCCGAAAGAAGGTACAGGAAGAAATAACCCAAAGATTGAAAAACTTAGAACAGCGGTTGAAAAACACGCACGGGTTGGCAGGTCAAAAGAGTGTTGCTTTCAAAGATCTATGCTTGTTTCCCGATGTCCACTTGCCACCTGGTTTCAAGATTCCCAAATTTGAAAAGTACGATGGACATGGACATCCCATAGCCCATTTGAAAAGGTATTGCAATCAACTAAGGAGTCTCGGGAAGAAATGAAGAATTGTTAATAGCTTACTTTGGGGAAAGCCTTACAGGAGTAGCCTCTGAATGGTTTTGGGATCAAGATGCATCTAGCTGGCGCGTCTGGAACGACATGGCACAGGCCTTTGTCAAACAATTCCAATACAACATTGACATTGCCCCAGACCGCATTTTCCTTTCAAATCCGAAGAAGAAATCAAGTGAAAGTTTCAGGGAATATGCCCTTAAATGGAGAGAGCAAGCGGCTCGTGCTGAGCCACCCATGGATGACCATGAGTTAATCAATGTCTTCCTTCAGGCTCAAGAGCCGGATTATTTTCAGAACATGATGTCCTGCGGTTGGTCAATCCTTCTTGGATGTAATCAAAATGGGAGAAATGGTAGAGAACGGTCTTAAGACAGGCAGAATTATAAGTCAAGCGGCTCTCAAGGCTGCAGCTCAGGCTGTCCAATTTGAATCTAGTGACACGAATGAGAGGGATGAAGAAGTCATGATGATATCGGGGTCAAGAAAAGGTTCCAGAAGAACACCTCGACGGTATGCGATGTCTCGACAGGTTTTCCATAACTCCCCGGAGCATTACTATCCACCTCCGAACCCACCATACTCAGTTGATCCACCCCAGTATGTTATTCAGGCCATCAAATCATCCAAGAAAGCGAGCACGAGCATCACAAAATCTCTATCAGCCTCTGCAAAATTTCCAAATACCGTATAACCCACTTCCAAACCAAGGGTATAGAAGGGAACCGAAGTTGAAGGAACATTTCACACCAATAGGAGTTTCCTATGAAAGCTTATTTGAGAAGTTAAAGCAACAGGACATGATTGCACCCATCCCTCCAAATCATGTGGACCCACGTGCAAGGAGCTTTGACCCATCTAAAAGGTGTGAATACCATTCCCATGCCCAGGGGCACAACATGGAAAGTTGTCGGGATTTGAAAAGGGAAATAGAAAGGATGATCCAAGAAAGATTGATTGTGATTCATAACAGTGACACCCAGAATATCGCGCTGAATCCGTTACCTGCACCTGATGATACACACTTTCTGGCGGTGATGCCTGGTGACACGGAATATGAGAATCCACTCGGGAATTTGCCGACTGAAATGGGAGAAGGCCATAGTAGTTCTGATAATCAAATTCGTGGCTAAATGTCAGGCTTATCAATTGGAGAGTCATTTGTGGTGGCTTATTTTGTTGTCATTTCTATTTGTCCGAGTTATTTCAGAATGGTAATCCGAATGTTGTTTTGTGGCTCAAACCTTTTATCCTTGTATTTTTCTTTTGATCTTAGTGTCTCATCTAAAGGGGTCTAGGTTCGTTCTAAGTATTGTACCCCAGTTTTGTTTTTTGGTTGTTCGAGTCGTTGTTTTATCGGTTAATACAATGACCTATTTTATATTATTTCTAGACATTTTCTGTTATTTAGTCCTCTCCTTCCTATAGTTCTTTTTCTGCTAGCTCTAGTGACATGACGTGCGCGCATAGTTCTGGCCTGATCTTAAAAGTTAATCACAAAGCCATTGGGAGGTGATCGAGATATTTAAATGAGGTAAGAACGGTTTGAGATTATTCGAAACCCGAGTCATGAGAGAATGGGGCAAGTAAAAGAAAACCGTTAAAGGCAAGCTGCCAAAATTGACATGGGGTCGTTCATAATAATGGAAATGAGAGTGTTGCCCAACAGTGCTTTAAAGATATGACGAACGTTAATTATGTTGTTTACACTTGGCATTGTTTGAAGATTGGAATGACGAAGGCATTTTGTTCTGCTACCCAAATACTTTATCCATTGTCAACCCTTTGAGCCTTATTTTAAATTCTTTCATACCCCTCCTTCGGAATTAGTTGCAAAGACTAGAAATACAAGTTTGAAATGCAAGAGAAGAAAGGGATAAATAAAAAGGTAAAGAAAAAGAAAACAACAAAAAGAGATAAAGAAAAGAAAAGGAAAAATGTGTGAAAAAAGAAAACTTGAAAAAGAGGAATTGGGAACTACGTTTGACCTGATTCCTCAAAGAGGATACGTAGGCGCTTCACAACTCGGTCATAGTGTAAATAAAGAAATAAAAATCCCCAAGCTAGAAACTGGGGCAATAAAAGTTGTGTTTATAAAGGAAGATGTAGACTCCGAAGGTTGTAATTTTGAACCCATTTTGTTTTGTTTCGAGCCTTTAATACCATTTCTTTCTAGCCTTATCCAAATCCACATTACGGTCCAAAGAAAGACCTTTTGACCAATCTTTAAAAGAGGCCAAGTCGGGCAAATGAGAGAAGTCTTATCAGAACATAACACTCTGATTCCCATCGGAAAAGACTCGGATCTGCAGCAGAAGAAATATGAGAGAATCTTAGCAGTAGCACCACCAATCCCCAGCGGAAAAGTAACACACATGAGAGAGTCTTAGCGGTGAAAACCTTCACATGCACCATAAGGCGATGAAAGCTGAGAGAAAACCGAAATGAGAGAGGCTTGGTAGTGAAAACCCCTCGGGCACTACAAGTCGAACGAAGGTTGGAAATGAGATAGGAAAGCCCCAGGAGAAGATTACAAAAGGCGGTTTAACGACGGAGGATAGGCTATATGTGCATGTCATGTCCATTAGAGTTGGTATCCACATTTGATAGGGTTATTTTATAATTTTTCTTTTTAGAGAGTCATCCTCGTTTTTGTCTTTTATTCTGTTTCCTTTTATCTTTCTCCTTTCATAAAAAATTCCCCCAATAGAGTCTGTTTGTAAGAAATGACTTCAAAATTTTCCATCAGCTTTCCAATTATGCAAGACGGAATTTGATTGGTACACCCAAGTGGTATAAGTGAGGAGGGATTAAGTGCAAAGCCAGTGTCCAGAAGGATATTCCCCAGCAATAGGAAATCGACAAAGGGGTGGACAAAGAAAATGGTTCACCAGTAAAACATGCAAGGTCTTCACGAAGGGTCACTATTATAGGAATTCGGGTGATAAGTGGAAAACCACGTGGAAAGGTTCGCGAATAAAGAGTCGTCAAGGAAGGCGGGGAAGCTAGAAAGGAGAAAACTATCCCCACCATGAATATCATCAAATGATAACATCCCCGGCAGGGTCTGACAATGAAATGCAGAGCAGGGAAAGAAGAGGAGAACCATCCCCAACAGGAGCACCACAACCAGCCACCATATTTTAAAACTAACTAATTTTTCTTTGATTTGAAACAGGAAGAAGAGGGGTTGTTGGCAGAAAAGCATGCCACGAAGAAGATTCTCAAACTGGGGGAGAAAATTTTCTCCCGTTGCGAAAATTTTCTCGAAACCAAATACCTGGTTGGGGAAAGAAGCCAGATAACGCGAGGAAATGATATTTGAACCCGGTTGTCCCCAGAATCTTTGAAAGAAAGAAAACAACAAGCTGTGATAGAGGAAATTATACCCCCAGCAGACAGGACAAAACGAGGAAGCTTGCGTTCAGAAAGGCAAGAGGCCGGTACCACCCCCAACAGTTCTTAGAAAAATGAAACACTGATTTCGAGATTGCCCCGGCAGCATTATATCCTACAAGTTTTCAAGGGAGCGAAGCACGAGCCCCGAAGGAGTTTTGGAAAGAGGAAGAAGGAAAAGGGATCCCCAGACAGGGTAATCCCCAGCTGATGACATTTCAGTCCCCAGCGATTTCGGGAGATAGGTTTTGAAGGAAGTAGAAAAGGAGGAAATAAAGAAGATTTCCCCAGCAGCATTATCCCCAGCGGGTAAGTAATCAATTCAAAGATGTCCCCAGCGGTCAAGAGAAAATAACATGACCCAGGAGGAAAGCAATTCCGAAACAAGGTAATTCAGAAGAAAGGGATGACCCAAGAGACGATGCAGGAAGAAGAAAAGGGTACAAGAAACAAAGGACGGCGATAAGGATGGGATGAAATTAGTGAGTCGTAGTTGAAGTCAGGGAGCCCGCCTGAAGAATGGAGTGGCGATTTATTTTTGAAGCTGTAGTTGAAGTCAGGGAGCCCGCCTGAAGAAGGAGTGGCGATTTAGTTTTGAGTTGTAGTTGAAGTCAGGGAGCCCGCCTGGAGAATGGAGTTGCGATTTAGTTTTGAGTTGTAGTTGAAGTCAGGGAGCCCGCCTGAAGAATTGAGTGGCGATTGAGTTTTTGAAGTTATAGTTGAAGTCAGGGAGCCCGCCTGAAGAATGGAGTGGCGAGTTAGTTTTGAAGTTATAGTTGAAGTCAGGAAGCCCGCCTGAAGAATGGAGTGGCGATTTAATTTTGAAGTTGTAGTTGAAGTCAGGGAGCCCGCCTGAAGAATGGAGTGGCGATTTAGTTTTGAAGTTGTAGTTGAAGTCAGGGAGCCCGCCTGAAGAATGGAGTGGCGATTTAGTTTTGAAGTTAAGGTTGAAGTCAGGGAGCCCGCCTGAAGAATGGAGTGGCGATTTAGTCTTGAGTTGTAGTTGAAGTCAGGGAGCCCACCTGGAGAATGGAGTTGCGATTTAGTTTTGAGTTGTAGTTGAAGTCAGGGAGCCCGCCTGAAGAATGGAGTGGCGACTTATTTTGAAGTGGTAGTTGAAGTCAGGGAGCCCACCCCGAAGAATGGAGTGGCGATTTAGTTTTTGAAGTTATAGTTAAAGATAATTTAATAGGAAGTGAAAAACAACAATTAGAGGTTTTAGATGAAAGCAACAAGAAGAAGGAAGCAACAATTGGAAGATTTCAAGTAAGGCATCAATTTAGACCTAGTATGAGGAATTATCTCCTAGCGTCAAAATCTTAGTCCGATGAATCTTTCTCCTAAGATATCAAAATCTCGGTCTGATGAATCTTTCTCCTGAGATCACAACAATTTAGACCTAGTCGGAGGAATTATCTCCTAGCGTCGAAATCTTAGTCCGATGAATCTTTCTCCTAAGATATCAAAATCTCGGTCTAATGAATCTTTCTCCTGAGATCACAACAATTTAGACCTAGTCTGAGGAATTATCTCCTAGCGTCAAAATCTTAGTCCGATGAATCTTTCTCCTAAGATCACAACAATTTAGACCTAGTCTGAGGAATTATCTCCTAGCGTCAAAATCTTAGTCAGATGAATTTTTTCTCCCGAGATGGTAATCGTTCGATCTATACAGTTCAAGTTTTGGTAATCAGGTGCCCACTCGAAGAATGAAGTGGCAATTTATTTTCGAAGTTTGTTGAAGTCAGGTGCCCGCCTGAAGAATGGAATGACAATTTATGATTAAAGTTTGTTGTTAAAGTCAGAAGCCCGCCAGAAAAGCAGAACGGCGTCTCGGTTTCCAAGATTTGATAAGGATAGTGAACAATCGAAAAGCGACAGAGTGCAACGGAAATCCCCAGCATGAATCAGAAGGAAGGCAACAAGGATCGGAAAAGTTAGATTCAGACTTCGAAGGAGAATAGCTTGAAGATCACAAGTAAGGGAATTCACTTCGGAGTGCAATGCAAGTTAGCCACAAAAGAAGCTTGCAACCAGAATGCGAGTCAACAATCCGAGATGATCAACAAAAGTTAGTCACAACAAAAAGAGCAAGGAGTTAATCCAAGTGCAGAAGTTGATGAAAGATGTGGTGTGCTCAAGACATGGCCGAGGTCACGAGCACCGCATACCTGGTCTTGATCCGAAAAGCAACACCTACAACTAGCAAGTATCAAGGTTCAAATTTAGAGTCCGCATGAAGCACCAACCAATACTCAAGATCAAGCTTCGGAAGACTTATAGATAGGAATCTTGTAACTAGTAGCTGATAGGCTTAGTTAGTCTTTCTCATGTTTTGATTTTTGATGTAGCAGGACCACAGACCAGAACCTCGACGGAACGGAACCTCGGCGAAACGGCACCTCGACCGGCTCTCCACCTCGGTTACTCCATATCCTTACTCACTTCGAACTACACGTGGCCTGATTCCTTTATAGCCAAGGATATGTAGGCAGCTCAAATACAAGGGCTCGGTCACACCCTCTTCTTTTAGTTTAGTCCCTCCGAATAAGGGTCGGGTCAAAAAACACTTGTCTAGTCGTTCTTTGTCTGAAAACTCTTTGTGTTTTCAGTCAAAGAGGGGCAGCTGTAAACACGTGATTTTTGACCCTCCCCGAGATTTTTTATATTTTTAGCATAAAATATTTAGTTTAGGCATAATATAGCTATTTTAGCTGATTTTGACTCTTTTACTTTATTACTACCTTAAGATAAAAAATAACAAAAAATATAGTTTTATTAATGTTTCGTAATTTGAAAAATACAAAAATAGTACTTTATATTTTACCTTTTTATTAAAAACGAAAATTACAAAAATAATTTTTATTAATATTTTGTAGTCATTTTAAACTTAAAAAATATAAAAAATAGTTCTTTATATCTTTATTTTTATATAAAAAAAAGAATTATAAAACAAAAAATAATATAATTAGTATTTTGTGGTAACTTTAATCTTGAAAAATATAAAAAATAACTTTGTTTTAATTATTAGTCTTATAGTTATTTTTGCTTACGTAGTGATTAATTAATAACACCGTGTTCTCATTCTCGGTTCCGGGCGAAGAATAATATTCGGGTTCAAACTACCCGGTTTTATAATTTTCGGACATAGCCCATAATAATCCGAGCCCACCGCACGTGGGGGACACACATGGGGGACACGGACGGAACACGAGGAAGACCCATCACTATTGGGTACCCAACCCCACTTGAGAGACCCATCATTTTGGTCTTGGAATACTTGAAATACAATAGGATATAGGGGACATACATGGACTTCACGTGGGGGGATGACAGGAAAGGGGGGGGGGGGGCTTATTCGAAAAAGACAAAAAGATCAAAAAGAAGAAGGGGGGTCTTCTGCTGGGTCACGTTTTTTGAAGACCAAAAAAGGGGGGACCCCAGAAAGACTCAAAAAAAGAAAGCTCCAAAGAGCAAGAAAAACGGGAGCACCATTCAAAAAAAAACAAAGAAGAAAACGGATAGATACAAAAGAAGAAAAGAAGCAAAAGGGGTTGGAGAGGGGACACGGTTCGGATTCATTTTTGGAAGAGGAAAATACAATACACAGAAGAGGGAGATTTCTTTAAAAACAAGAAAGAAAAAGACACATAGAAATAAGAAAAAGAACGTAAAAAGAGAGGGGGGGGGGTGCTTCTTCAAGTTGGAGATAAAAGAAGCAGTAGAAAGGAAGAAAACGCGGGAATGGCTTCATGCTTGGTCTCTGGACAGACAGCAACGAGCTTCTTCTTCATCAACAAAAGCTCCCAGCCGTGACCTCCAAGGAGAGCTTCATATACATAAGAAGAGAGAATAACGCCTGGAGGCACACGGACTGGGCAGTGATCTCCTTCGGAGGAACCAAAAAACCTCGCTGCTGCTCGATCCTCATCGTCTTCATTCGATCGAAACCAGCAACAACCTCTCTTCATCTTCAACCAACAACGACCCAATCCAGCAGCCGCTTCTTCTTCATCTCGTAACTCCGACGACCTACCATTGAAACCGATGAGCACACACACACAGAGCTGCCGTTCCACTCTCTCACATCTGCTGCTACCATGACTGGCCAGAAATGGTGACAGAACGTGAGGGGTTTTCAGCCATCGAATCGTCGAGGTCGTCGAGTTTCTGTTCCGATCCGTTGCGGTCATTTTCGGTTAGTACTCTAAGTTATAATATTGAATCAATGAAAGACCCAATTTTAAATGTTATTTGTTTTGTAAATTCCAGATTCGCTTTATCTCATCTTTGTTATTTTTGTGTTTGAAGTTGTGTGTCTTAATATATTGATGCTTACTAAAAAAAGGGAAAACGTGATTATTAATATTTCGTGCATGAACTCGTGTTCCACTGAAAATTTGTATTTTTACGTTACTACTATACATTATATAGAATCGTTAGTGGTTTTATTTTTGTATGTTCGTTAGTACTATTCTTTGACTTTGTTGAATATATTTAGTAGGACACAAGTTTGGAGATTATAATTTGTTAATATTAGGATATTAGATTAATCTCTTTAAAACTATTATGATAGAGAAATTACCTTCGAATTACGGCTTGTCGCACGAAATATGGATTTTATCATAATTTTTAATAAATGAGATGAGCCCCGCTAAATAACGTATAAATCATGATGCCCTCATAAATATATATATATAAAAATACTTAGACTTCGGGATCAACCGTATAGCGAATTTTACGGTGTTCTCCAAAGATAATAAATGCGTAGTTGCTTTAATCACGTATTCTAGTACTACCTTCTCAAATACGGGTGTACATTTATGTGACCCAAATCTAAATCTCAACGAAGTCGAAACGTGTCAAAAGTCACGGGTGCACTGGTGCAACGTGGTTCGAGATACGTTTCCACTGCGTTGTAATTCATTTAAAACAATAAACAATAAAAGGGTAATGAGTCCTCAAACAATAAGCGAGACGAGCCTCGCCAAAATAACACGCAAATTGCGGGGCCCTCAACAGACGATTATTACGAAAAAATGTTTAGATTCCGGGATGTGCTGTTTAGCGGATTCCACGGCCTTTCCCGAACATAAAACACGTTAGTATCTTTAGGCGCGTATTTAATAATCTTATCTCCTTAAACTCGAGTGCACATTTAGGTGACTCAAATCCAAATCTCAACGGAGTCGAAATGTGTTGACAACCACGGGTGCACTAGTGTGACGTGGTTCGAGATACATCTTCACAACGTTGCAATTCTTTGTTAAAAATAATAATAATAATCAAAAGCGGTTAAAAGTTAAAATTTGCACAGAGGTTAAAGCACATTATAAAATCAGATAAAGAGGTCAAATACGATGATTGAGCGACCGTGCTAGAACCACGGAACCCGGGAATGCCTAACACCTTCTCCCGGGTTAACAGAATTCCTTATCCGGATTTCTGGTTCGCAGACTGTATTACAGAGTCATAAATTTCCTCGATTCGGGATTAAACCGGTGACTTGAGACACCATTATTTTCCCAAGTGGCGACTCTGAATTAAATAAACTAATCCCGTCTCGATTGTCCTTTAATTGGAAAAACTCCCTTGTGCCCTCGCGGGTGCGTAAAAGGAGGTGTGACAGCTCTGGCGACTCTGCTGGGGAGAATTGACCTCGAACTTCGGTTCGGGGTCTTATGGTGCCTGTGAAGGTTTTCACCGGTAAGACTCTCTCATTTGTATCACTTTTAGCTGGGGATTGGGGTGTCACCGCTAAGACTCTCTCGTAGTTCCTTTCTGCTGGGAATCAGAGTCTTTTTCTGCTGGTAATTAGAGTGTCATATTCTGATGAGACTCTCGTGTTTGTTTGACTTGGCCTATTTTGAAGACTGATCGGAAGGTCTTTCTTTGGACCGTAATGTGGGATTTGGATAGGGCTAGAAAGAAAAGGTATTAATGGCTCAAAACAAATCAACTTTGGGGTTCAAAATTTACAACCTTCGGACCTAAATTTATTTACAATAAACACAATTTTTCTTTGCCCCAGTTTCTTACTTGGGGATTTTATTTCTTTATTTACACTATGACCGAGCTGTGAAGCGCCTACGTATCCTCTTTAAGGAATCAGGTCAAACGTAGTTCCCAATTCCCTTTTTTTTCAAGTTTCTCTTTTTCATTCATTTTTCTTTTTCTTTTCTTTTCTTTATCTCTTTTTGTTGTTTTCTTTTTCTTCATTTTTTTCTTTCTTTATCTTCCCCATTTGTGTTTCTAATTTTGGTACCGATTCCGAAGGAGGGGTATGAAAGAAATCAAAATAAGGCTCGAAGGGTTAACGAAGGATAAAGTGTTTGGGTAGCAGAACAAAATGCCTTCGTCATTCCAATCTTCAAAACATGCCAAGTACAAACAACACATTCGCGACATCTTTTGGTTGTGCTAGGAGTGATAACCATATCGTCCATTCGCCTTTTTCATCCATCATTTTAAAGTATTGCTGGACGACACTTCCATTTCAGTATCACGAGCGAACCCCATGTCAGCATGGCCATTTTGCCCTTAAGGCTTTCTTTGTATTTTACCCACCCCAAATTTCACGTGACTCGGGTTCCAAATAATCTCAAATCATTATTTCTTTTAAAATGCCATGATTATCTTCCAATTCCTTCATGATTAACTTTTAAGATTAGGCCACAATTATGCGTGCATGTCATGTCACTAGTGTTGACGGAAAAATGACTATAAAGAAGAAAGACTTAAATCAAAGAAAAATGACTCGAAATAACGGCAAACAAGAGAGTTGCATTAGACGAACTAGAAATGAATTAATACGACAAAACAAACACAATAAACTGGGGTACACCCTTGGAACAAACCTACACAATACTAAATGAGGTATTACGACCAATAGAAAACTGGACAAAATAGAACGATAAAAGGGTTTGAGTTACATGACAATATCCTGATTACAACCCTGAAATAATCTGGACAACAGAAATGACAACAAAATAAGCCACCAAAAACTCCATTTTGGTTGACCAAGAAATGGAGAGTCTTCCCGATTACCAAGCACGATATTTTGGCCACTGAGCTTCGCATCAATATTACCAAGGCCACTTATTTGCTTCGACATTTTCAACTTCAGTCAATACATCCCCACAAAGCGTCCATCATGGCGTGCAGGTAAAGGACTCTATGCGATATTCTTGGTGTCACTATCTTGGATCATAATCAGGTTTTCCTGGATCTTCTGTTTCCGGTTCACCACAAACCAACCACCTCAATTCTCAACAATAAAATATGGTAGAAATGGAATCAGTCGGTCCTTATCCATATTTTTTGCTTACCTCTTTTTCTTTTTCTTTTTTTTTTTCTTTTTTTTCCATTTTCCTTATCAAATTTTTTTTTAATATATATACATATACGGTTGTGGTCGAATCTTATGGAGATTGCCTACGTATCATGACCCCGCATGAATCAGACCGAGCGTAGTTCTTGCAAATTAATGCAAGAAGTAAAGAGATATTTATTTGATTTTGATTTTTTTTGTTTTCTTTTTTGAAGAAAAATTGTAAAAGCTCACTCCAACTACAAACTCTCATGAAAAAACTTTCGCACCTTGTGCCAGAGATTTCTACAAGAATCAGAATAGTTTTAACGTCAATTATGACTATTGGCCATGTAATGGCTTATTTGGCAAAATGGCTATTTTTGCAAAATTTTACTTAAGAAAATAAACTTGAAAATTTTCTCATCCTGGGGCTCATGGGGCATCGTTCGGCATCGCCATAGGCCAACAAAAGATTGAGAATTTTTTATGTCAATTGTGACTATTATTTACAAAATTGGCCATGTAATGGCTTATTTAGAGAAGGTGGCTCTTTCTGCAAAACTTTATTTCAAAATTATTATCCTGGGGCCTGTGGGGCATCGTTCAGCACCGACACAGGCCAATACAAGACTGAAGAAGTTCAAATGCCAAAAGTGGCTATTTATACAAAGACCGGCGTAATGGCTTATTTGATAAAGTGATTATTTTTGTAAAGTTGAGTGATGACTCAAAACTTGATTTTTGCGGATACAGCCTTTCTACATTTTCGCGAGGGAACATTTCAAGGTTGTGTCCAAAATTATTTACAAATGATTCGAAGTGGCTATTCTTGCAAAAACAGCCTTCCGGCGTCCTTTTGAGGGACATTCGGCTTACTTTAAGCAAGAATAGCGTCACCCGACTTATTTATCACAAAAATCAAAAATTTGACATTTTTTTTTTAATATTTTTTATTTTTATTTTTTTGCAAAAGGGGTGTGAACCCGAACTTGATTTTGAGGCTATGGCCTTGCAACATTTTCACAAGGAATATTTCAAAGTTGTGCCCGCAAATTATTTAGAAATGATTCAAAGTGGCTATTTTTGCAAAAAATAGCCTTCCGGCGTCCTTTCGGAACATTCGGCTATTTTCAAAAACATCGTCACTTTGATTTTATTGACAAAATTAAACACACACATTTTTTTTGATTTTTTGAAAAGGGGTGGTTGGACCCGATGAGGGTTTCCTACGTATCCCACCTAATGGCGAGAATCAAACCTGCGTAGTTCGGTCAGATTAGTTGATTATTTCAACAAAATTGTTCCACCTATTTTTCAAATTTTCTTTTCAAACCTTCGACAGCGTTTCGTCGACATTTCGATATTTTCTATTCTAAAATTTCCTCTCTTTTTGTTTTTTCAAGAATTTAGCCCGTAATAATACATGATAAATAAATGCAACATATAATATGCTCGGTCTTTGATTACTGGGTCACCTGTCCTAGACGGACCCAACCCATGTGTTGAGTCCCCTAAGTCATGATGCAAATAAGCGTTCCTACTAGGGATCCGGCATGAAGTCACGTTATTCTAAGTTCAAAACCCGGGTATGTGTTCTAGACTGTGTACCCAAGCGGACAACTCGGGCTGAGGAAGGAGCTCCTTTCCGGGAACCAAAAGGCCAGCCGGCTTAGAAACTTTCCGAGCCTCTTTATTATTTCGGGTTATGACACTAACAGAATAGGGAGTCTCAACCAGTGAGCACATCCCCGGGGTGAGAGAAAGAAAGGACTCGGCGCAGTTTGTATATACAGTTCAGATAGTATCAAAGCAGTAAACATATAGCAGTTTATATATACAGTGCAACTAGTATCAAAGCGGTAGACATATAGCACATTAATTAAACATATAATAAAATCAGATATAGACAAAAACAACAATTTAACTGAGCTCGAATTCTTAAACCCTGAACCGAAGTTCTGGGTTAGTACCATCCCCAGCAGAGTCGCCAGAGCTGTCACACCTCCTTTTTACGCACCCGCGAGGGCGCGAGGGAGTTTTTCCAATTAAAGGACAATCGAAACGGGATTCATTTATTAAGAGATTCAGAGTCGCCACTCGGGATATTTATGGTGTCCCAAGTCACCAGTTCGAATCCCAAATCGAGGAAAGGATTGACTCTATACTATGGTCCGCGAACCAAAAATCCGGATAAGGAATTCTGTTAACTCGGGAGAAGGTGTTAGGCATTCCCGGGTTCCGTGGTTCTAGCACGGTCGCTCAATCATCGTATTTGGCCTCTTTATCTGATTTTATAATGTGCTTTAACCTATGTGCAAATTTTAACTTTTAACCGCTTTTGATTATTATTATTATTATAAGAATTATTATTATTATTATTATTATTTTAACAAAGAATTGCAACGTTGTGAAAATGTATCTCGAACCACGTCGCACCAGTACACCCGTGGTTGTCAACACATTTCGACTCCGTTGAGATTTGGATTTGAGTCACATAAATGTGCACTCGAGTTTAAGGAGATAAGATTATTAAATACGCGCCTAAAGATACTAACGCGTTTTGTGTTAACTTCGGGAAAAAACCGTGAAATTTGCTAAACGGTCCTTCCAAATCTAAGCGTTTAAAATAACATTTATTGAGGGCCCCGTTGTTTACATGTCTTATTTTGCAAGGCTTATCTCATTTATTATTAGAACGCTAACCTAAAGCAACTAAGATTTTCTATTTATTATTCGTCTCTAAAGGTTAATTAATTCATGAATATTTATTCGGGCCTCGAATTCAAGTTTGAATTCAAACAAAAAGGTAAAACCTTTTAGCTTGAACCCACTACCTAATTCAAAATCCAATTTCATATTTACGAATTAATTCCCTATGATTTTAATATACCTTTAAAAAAAGCTTTATTATTTGAAGTTGCTATAATCGGGTTATATGAAATATGGGTAATGAAAGAGAAATATGTCACGTAACAAAATTGGTCATTTTTTTTAAAAAGATAATCTTTAAAATCCGAAATGTCCATACATATATCCTATAAACAGTAGGCTCTTGTTTCAATAAAGGAACTCCCACAAAATTGATTCCCAGGTCAACAAATTGATTGGTTACTACATTGATAGATGTGTATGCAAAGTTATTCAAGAGTCAAATGCTCTGTCACTACCCAACATAGAAGATTTATCTAATGAGCATATTTACAACGAAATGGCTAAATATTGTTAGGGGGAATACACTGTATCAACTATTAACATATATACGAAGAGTAAAAATTCATTTGTCACTGAATCCAACTGATAAAGCACACAAAATAATTAAAACAACATAACAATTTTGACAAGAAGAACGAGTGCAACCAAAGAACAACGGACAAAGCTCATAAATAAAGAACAAAATATTTAGTCTTAAACAAATTCTCTCAAAAATGCTTATGGGACAGAAGGCAGAAAACGAACCTTTACATGTCAATACTTTCTCCCTCTACAAACAGAACTCGAACCAGACCGGAAGCACGAACAAATGACTTGGCAATTGGAACAGACCTCCTCGGATAACGACTTCCATCCTCAGATGGACGACCTCGTCGGACGACGAACAAGATGAAGCAAAATGGGTGATCGGCGTTGTTGTTATCGTTGTGTGTATGGGGACGAAGTAGAAACGGACTGGTTTGGACGTTGGGCTTGTTTGGCAAGGGACTGGCGTGAAGGATGGTCGACTGGTTGACCTTAGTTCAGCTGGTCGGAAATGGTGGAGTCGACCAGTTCGTGGTCGTGTGGTCGACGAAAATGGAGGGTCGTTTGAGTAGTTGGTCGTTGCTGGACGACGGACAGGTGATGGCGGCAATGGTGATTGGAATCTTAGCGTTTTTTTTTTTTGGTTCTCTCCCCGGAGAAGATGATGCCGTCCTTCTCCTTTTAAAAAATGAAGAAGAAAATCGATAGTGTAGTCCCCCCCTCTGTATTGTTTTTCCTGTTAAAAAAATGGAGAATACACTGTAGTAGCTTTTTCTTTATTTCTGTTCGTTCTCGTTTTTTCCAGAAAGAAGATGAGGCAACCGTGTGTATTTTTTGGTCTTCGTTCTTGTATCTATATGTTACCTATATTTTTCTCCCGTGAACCAGATGAGGCAACAATATCTTTCTCTTTTCAAATTTTTTCCTCCCTTTGCAAAAATGGGTCTCACGTGTATATAATTGCTTTGTATCTGTTTCTTTATTTTTTTTTTCTTTTTCCCATCCCTAATAATATATGTTTTCCACCTAAAAAATGACTAGGATTCAACCCACCCATATGTGTGTGTCGTGTGTGCATGTGATGTGTATGATATGTATGTACACTTTTTCTTTTCAAAAAAATCAAGAGCAAAAGTCTTCTTCTCCTTAGTTTTGTTCCCCTCACGTGAGCCTTTGTCTTTTAATTTGGTCCCATGTGTTTTTTTTTGTCTTTTCTTTTGTTTTTATTTTCTTTTATCATTTTTTAATTATTCTCCCATCCCCCATTAGCTATTGTCCCTATATTGTGTGCATGTGTGTATGGGTAGTTTTGTCCGTGTTCCCCGTGTGGTGGACTCGGATTATTACGGGCTAGGTCCGAAAATTATAAAACCGGGTAGTTTGAACTCGAATATTATTCTTCGCCCGGAACCGAGAATGGTGTTATTTAATTAATCCTAGGTAATCAAAATAACTATAATACTCATAATTAAAATAAAACTATTTTTTTATATTTTTCAAGTTTAAAATAACTACAAAATATTAATGAAACTATTTTTTATTATTTTCGTTTTTATAAAAAAATAAAAATATAAAGTACTATTTTTATATTTTTCAAGTTTAAAATAACTACAAAATATTAATGAAACTATTTTTTTATTATTTTCGTTTTTATAAAAAGATAAAAATATAAAGTACTATTTTTGTATTTTTCAAGTTTAAAATGACTACGAAACATTAATAAAACTATATTTTTGTTATTTTTTATCTTAAGGTAAAAATAAAGTAAAAGAGTCAAATTTAGCTAAAATAGCTATATTAAAACTAAACTAAATATTTTACGCTAAAAATATATAAAAATCTCGGGTAGGGGCAAAATCACGCATCTACACCTACCCCTCAGACTTTACTAAATTTGTCCGTGAGTTGTGAGACCTATGTAACCTAGTGCTCTGATACCACTTTTCACGAACCGGATTTCCTACCCTCGGAATCGTGATGGCGCCTACTCGTGGTAGCTAGGCAAGCTAACTTACCTACTATTTTCAATAGTAAAAATATTCCGTTGACAATTTATAACATCAGTAATAATGATAACAATAACTACGGAATGTCTAATTCATAAGTCTGAAATAAATATGGAGTAATCAGCAATATCCTCTACCCAAGATTTGGTATCACATACTCACGAACCACTAAGAATAAACTAAATATAAGGGTATGAAAGAAATATAATAACTGTCTGTCTCGAAAATATTGAGGCAACAGCGAAATAAAAACATAATAAGAGTCGTCGGGCCTGTGGACGCCTACAAGGCTACCTCAGTCTCGTAAATCGGAAAACCTGCTCCCGAACTACTACTGCTGCTGCTCCTAGAAACTCGGACCTGTGCAAAACTGCACAGAAGTATAGTATCAGCACAACAGACCCCATGTGCTGGTAAGTGTCTAGCATAACCCCGACGAAGTAGTAATGAGGCTAGACTGGACACCACATAAACCAATGTAGTTATAAATATGTAACAGAAACGAAATACCAAGCATCTAACATCATAAAAGGGGAAACATGCTATGAGGGATACAATATTATATTAATCTAGAGTAACATGCTAAAGTAGTTATATTCACAGAAAAATAAACAAGGTACCAACACTTGTCATCATCACATAATACCATCAACTGTTGCAGCGTGCAAACTGCTCCATAATTATCATTATTGCGGCGTGCAACCCGACCCATATCATTATTGTTACGACGCGCAACCCAATCCTCACATATTATTGTTACGGCGTGCAACCCGATTCTCAATATTTTTGTTTCGGCGTGCAACTCACTCCTCAATGTCACTTAACAGATTTATTCCCGAAACAACGGTCACAATTACGAGACATAACAATAAGCAAATATCTGACAAGCATTTCGGCAAGGGAAAAGAATACAACAAGTTCAACCAAACATCCCGGCAAGGGAATAATTAAAAATTCTTTCTTACTTCTCCTTATCTCATAACTCATATTTCTATTTTGAGCAACCGCTCCAAATAATCAAGTCATTTCGTATGCCTTGAATATTCGTATATAATTCGAGCCTATGCTCCCAAAAGTCAGTTAATCATTTTACCATTCACATGTTATTCACAACATTAAGAAATCCTCCAATAATTACAGAGTTCACAACCAAGTCATGATAATCACATTAAAAGGACTCACTATCATGCTAGACACCAACATATAGATACTCGTCACCATGCCTATACATCATACTCGATCACATAGCAATTAGCAACAAGACTCAACTATTATTCCTTCAAGCTAGAGTTTGACCAAACACTTACCTCAAAGCCTTGAAATCTACTTAATCCTCAACTATTGCTTTATCTCGCGGTTCCATCTCCAAATCACTTGAATCTAATCACAAATTGTTCAATTACTTTAATAAACTCTATCTGAATCAATGTGAATGCATAAACATGGTTTTCCCAAGTTTTACTCAAAAATTTCCAAAATGTCCCCGGGTCCACGTGGTCAAAACTCGAGGTTCGAACCAAATCCGGTTACCCATTCCCCCACGAGTTTAAATATATAATTTGTTTCGAAATCGGACCTCAAATCGATGTCCAACTCCCCAATTTCTAGAAAACTTAGGTTCTGCCCAAAAACCCCAATTTTACCCATGAAAATCTTTGATTTCAAGTGGAAAACATATTTAATGATGTTAAAAACCGAAAGAATTGAGTAAAAATCAACTTACAATTAATTTGGGATGAAGTTTGCTCTTGAAAAATCATCTATGGTGTTTGGGTTTAGAAAGAATGGTGAAAAGTGGTGAAAATTCGACTAAGTATAAAATTTGCTTGGCCTCTGATATGGGAATTGTGAACTAGGGTCTCATTACTTAGGAAATACGAAGCCAAGTTCGCATATGCGAACACTGGCCTATTTTTCGGACATCGCATTTGCGACTGGAGGGTCGCATTTGCGATCAAGCTTCCTTCGAATTTGCGAGTTAATTGATCGCATTTGCGATCCCAAGCCAGGTCTCCCCTATCCGCCTTTGTGATGGAGACTTCGCATTTGCGAAGCTCGTATTTGCGAGAGTTTCTTCACAAATGCGAAGATACCAGATGAGAAATACCAGCATTTCAAAAATGCAAAAATCACCCGAGCCCTCGAGGCTCCAAACCAGATATACACGCAACCTCAAAAATATCCTACGGACTTGCTCGCGCGATCATATCGCCAAAATAATATCAAAATCATTGAATCAAGCCTCAAAACACACGATTCCTTTTCTAAACTTTATAACCTTTCAAACTTTGAACTCATAGTCCGAAACACGTCAAACAACGTTCGATTTCGACCAAACTTTACAGAAAGACGCTTAAACAATATATAAGACTAGTATCGAGCGTCGGAACCATAATACGAGCCCGACCGATACCACAGTCTTTTATTAAATTTTCATTTTCAATTTTCATAATAATTTCAGAAAAATTCTTTCCTCGGGCTCTAGGCCTCGGAATTTGACTCCGGGCACATGCCCGAGTCCCATATTTTTCTACGGATCTTCTATGACCGTCCAATCTCGGGTTCGGTCCGTTTTTCAAAAATATTGACCGAAGTCAACTTTAACCATTTAAATATCAAAATTCTTCAAATATTTCACAAATTTCATGTATTTCAATGTATAAGCTTTCCTGCTACGCGCCCGGACTGCGCATGCAAATCGAGGTGATAGAAAAATAAGGTTTTCAAGGCCTCGGAAGCACAGAACGGATGAGGAAACAGGTGATGACCATTTGGGTCGTCACATGTAAATACACTTGTGCAACCAAACAGTAAACTTGTAATTATATTGTAATTGCACAATGATAAACAAACAGATTGTCATAATAACACAACTGTATAATTACTAGGCTATGTAATTACTACCATAACAATTACTTCAGTTCTAATTACATTGTGACTTTCCAAACAGGCCCATAAGGATTTAAGTTACTATTGCAGTCAACAATTAGGGTGTGTGTGATATGAAGGAAAATGTTTTCCTTGGAAAATATTTTCCTGGAAAATGAATGATTTTGTTACTTATTTTCTCATGTTTGGTTACTGAGTGGAAAACATTTTCCGGAAAATATTTTCTAATGTTTGATTAGAGAGTAGGAAAATGTTTTATTAGGAAAATAAATTTTTATGTTATTCTACTCACCTCACATTCTCCCCCAATTTCCATGTGGTCTGTGCTAACCCCCCCCCCCCCCCCAAACAATTATATTTTTCTTCAAAAATTCAATTATTCTTTTAAAAAATTCACATAAACTTAAAAGAACTAATATGTTGATTTATTTTTTCATGCAAGAACGTTAAAATTTGTATATATTTTTAAAAATTATTAGTGGAATAATTTGTATATATTCTTAAATATTCTAATATAGAAGAACGCATGCAAGTTATAAAAAAAATTCGACCACTTCTATTATTGTCAAAAGCCAAAAGTACTTCCTCTTTCTTTAGTGACCTTATTCTCTCCATTATTTATCTTATTTATTATACTCTAGGTGTAAAACTTATATAAGGTAAAATATTAATGATTTTAAAGTTCTATATGTCATAAATTTTAATGCAATTCAAGTAAGGAAAAAAATTATTATACAATCTTCTAAATGTTACGGAATTAATTAAATGACAATTTCTAAATATTAGAAAAATAAGTAAATGACTATATTATTTAGTGCGAATTATTTTTTTAAATGGTAGAAAAGACGAACGACATTTCGCTAAATGCCTTCGTGCTTTTAATATAATATAGATATAGATATATATATTGATTTTTCTCAAAAGTATTTTTCATCAAAAAAATATTTTTGGAAAGAAGCTAATTTTTCTGCTTCTCAAAAATTAATTATGCTTCTACTAAAAAATATTATTTTTCCTTCTAAAAATTTGAACAAATACCTTAGCTTTGAAAAAAAAATGACGAAAAATAAACTTAATCAAACAGGCTAGAAACCATCTTTAAGCTATAATTTAAATACTTTGAAAATTTGGCTAGGTTTCAAATAGTAAGCACATATAAAAGCAGACGCCTAGTGCAAATCCTAGTGCTTATATGCAATAGCTTACACAAATCGGGGCAATTTGTGCATTTCTGGGGCTTTTGTTTTTAGGAAAATGTTTTCCCTTCAAATTTTAGGGAAAACATTTTCCCCCAACAGAAGGAATATGAAATAATTGGAAAAATATTTACCAAATTATTTGTGTTAACCAAACATAAGAAAATAAAAAAATATTTTCCAGAAAATATTTTCCTCCGTACCAAACACATCCTTAGTGCTTATCAAAAAAAGAAAAAACGAGTACTGATAAATCAAGAATGATGCTCCAGGCTGTTGGGGACCTTGAAAATGAAGCTAGCTAGACTACTAGCAGCTATACGTAAGTACCATTTAATACCAACTATTTTATTATGCACAGATTTATTTTAATTCGATTTTTCTTTTTTAGGATCCAATTATCTATCTCATAGCTTACTAGATAGTACAACCTTGAAACTTTAACGAGTAGCACAACATACTGTTTGAAACAAATTTTCGAATGCGAAAACTTAATAGCAATAACAAAAATAAAAAATAATAATTTATTGATGAATTTTAGTGCGCAGAATTTTGTTGGGTGTCTTGACTTTTCTTTCTGAATTATTCTTCGTGATTCGAGGATTTAAGCAGCGAGTGTTTCTTGAATATACGATGATATGAACTTCCTGTATTTATAAAAAGTTGTTGATATATTTTTTGATGATATGATCAACAATAATCTTGTAAGCTTTCTCCGTAGGATGATAACTATCCCAAAATAAATACTTTGTATCATCTTCACAAGTTCCACTAAATTTGTTGCATAGTTTTGCCCCTTCTATTGTTACTGTGCCACAACACCCTTTCTCTACTTCTTCAAATCCTACAATCAATTCCTAACGTATCACAAAATTGATAAAAGAAATAAACAAAAAAATAAAGAACAAAAGAGGAAGAAGCAACTTTTTGGTTAATATGTATATTACCATATATTTCGGGATTAAAAATGAGACCAAGTAGAGAATTATAGATATCGATGAGGACGAGTTTGGATTGAGGTAATATTTTCGATAATGAATTAATTGCAATAGAGAATTTGGCGTTGGCCAATTGTGCAGCTTGGTTGTACTCTTGAGAACACATTCTGTTAAGCCCTCCAGCAAGTGTTCTTTGTGATGGCAAACATCCAATCGGTGGAATTCCTAAAATCCAAAATTTTCTTGCTCCCAACTTGTACAATTCCTTCCGAAAGAAAAAAAAAAGTATTATCACTTTTACGCTGCGTCACAAATAGTTATTCAATAATCAAAAAAGTATATAAATTTTTTGTATATATATATATATATATATATATATATATATATATATATATATAATACATTTATAAGGAAATATTTCAAAAAAAAAAAAAACATTTGAATCAGTATATATGTATTCACTGAAAATTTATTTTAATTTTTAATCAATGGTACTAAATTAAAGAACTATATTATACGGAATTCTTTCACTTTGAGATCAGGCAACTATTTTTCCAATTTTCAAATATGAATATGTTGTGTATATTTAATATATGCCTCTTATATATTAATTGAACCCTAGATCATACTAGTAATTATTTTCAATATTCTGAGTCATAATTAGCAAACATAAAATGAAAATAGGCATAAAGGTATATATACTAACTTTGAGAAACTTAGAAGCTTCGGCCATCATTAGATCAGTATATGAGTTAATATCCTGCTTCAAGCGAATTCCAGCAGTGAAGTAAGTATTGGCTAGATCGTCAGTGCCAGCAACCACCATATATAAGCTATTTTTCAGAATATTATTAGCTTCTTCTTCCCCAACTAAACCTTTCAGCTTCCCAGTATATTCTATGAACTGAGTTAATTGTGTTGATAGGGGTATGGCTGCCTGATTAACATTAACAAAAAAAAAATAGGACCAAGGATTAGTGTTGGGAATTTGCTAATTATACTGATTAAATCCATCACAAATAAATACTCACTCCGTCTTAAATTATCTGTGTGTTTCTCATTTACGTACCCCTTAAAAAACATTATGTGGTTGGACTATTACCTTTATTTTTGTCTTAAGATATTATCTCTCTTTATTGAATATTTATTCTATTTATATGCTATCTCCATCTTCAAAAACAATTATTATTATTAAGGATAAAATAGGAAAAAAAATATAATTTATTTTGTCCCGAACTTCTAAATTGAGATTAACTATTTTTAAAAAGCACGACAAATAATTTAAGACGGAGAGAGAGTACTAAAAATGGTTAATTACTTTAACCGAATCAATAATATAATGCGTAAAGAGTTACCACGAGAGTAGCTGTTAGAGGATCATATCCACAACCTCCTGATGCAAAGCTTACTCCAGTTTTTATATCTTCAGTTTTCAAATTTGGATCTAGATAAGCCGGTATGAGCTTTTTTATCCCTAGTTTTTCCGCTGAAATTGATTGAAAACATTCAACTGAATTCAATATTTTGACACAAACTATGTGTGTGTGGGTGGGGGGAGGGGGGTTAACCAAATATTACTTCATAAATTTCAAAAGTACGACAAATTCAACAGTAAAAACATTAAATGTCGAACTCATAAAATTCAAATCCCGACTTTGCTTGGACTTATAAGTTTTCAAAAATAATACCTATCAAATCTGGCGGTGTCTTGCCATTGCTGAACCTTCCGGTTGGTATTCTGCCCATAAAATCCTTACCATAAGGCTGAAAATTACATTTGACTAGCGTCGTTATATTGTTATTATTTCCCTGATCTACAATTGAATCTCCAAAAGCAAACACTGCCTTAAATATCACGTTCTGTGGGAGCTGCACCTTCGCTTCACATACACTAAACAACACAATAATAACATAGAGTAAAACCTTGACCCTATGCAACGAACACTTTATTATAACAAAAGAGAACATTGTATACAATTTGATACTATTCTCATATGGTTCAACAAAAGAAGGTATATATGGGATTTATAATGCTTTGCAAATGTCGTGTGTACTACTTGAGTAGCTAGTTGAGACTACCGATATATAGGATGGTCGATTTTATGATTCATTACAAATGTTATTTTAATTATATGTCCTTCAGATTAATATAAAATAAAATAAAAAAGATCTTTGAAGAGTCATTAATTTTCTTCTATTTAAGTTATAACTGATAGGCTTGTTTGGAACCTATACTAACTTTTTATTGCAAATTTTCACAATATGCATGAAGTTTCCTAGTTATGTTGCTACTTCATTCTGAATGTGTCAAATAATTAAATTTACACATAATTTACTGATATAAACCAATCATCCACAGCTTCTTTAATAGTAATCAAGAGGTATGTAGGGATCAACTAAAAAAACGTTGAAGGTGGTTACAATTAAAAAAACGTAAGGATCATTAAGTAAATAGTCGGTCAGATTTATGGTTTACTTCCTAGTTTATATATTTAGTGACTATGTTTATATTAAGCGGTTAAATAATTAGCTATTTCAGTTAATTCTTCTAAAAAATAAACCAAGAGTATCTCGTTAGCCCATAGGAGATATGAGAGACTCACGAAGTAAATAGCAGAAATGGGGAAATTCGTTTGAGTGGCATCTAAAGAATTTTAATGAAACTATGATGCACACTGCTAGAAGTAGCACTACTTTTTGTATCCCATGCATAATAAAACAAAAATATAATTTTAACCCCCCCCCCCCTCCTCCATCACATAGAAAAATTAAAAAGAGATGGAACTTGTTCTGTACAAAGTTTACCACAATGTTTTTTTGTTTAACCATTCAGTATCCAAAGTCTACTGGTCCATTAATTTGAATTTGTATCGGATAGGGAGTGCAGTACTCCCTACCAAAGATTCGTTCTCCCTACCAGAGATTCTCCGTTTATGTGGTTCAAACCCAAAACTCTGATTAAAAGGTATATCAACCATCTCACTATACCCTTTGGTGATGGCCAAGTAGCTTTCGATGATCTTGTGTTTCTTACTTGTAATACCTGATATCCATGGGCAAATCTACCTTGGTCGAAACGGTCGTCCAAAATTTCATTAGATATACATATAAATAACACAATGCCAAATAACGATAAGTAATATATAATGAAACCACTTAACACAAGTAACTTCTTGGTTTGCTAGCTTGTCCTCGTGATTATTAACAATTCTAGACTTACTTCCTGGAAAAGGCAAATGTGAGCTAGGATTGATTCATTGACCTCTTATTGTAAAAGGAGACGCTAAAACAGTAAGCTACATCCACTATATATTCTTATAGAAGAGGGACATAGCACGCTAACTTTGAAAAAATTATTTCAGCAGCATAACACGCTAACTTTGAAAAAATTGTTAATATCCTATTATTTCAGCAACATAACATGCTAATTTTGAAGAGTTCAAATCCAATTATTTCAACAACATAACATGCTAACTTTGAATAATTTGTTCCTTGCAATTTCTTGTTATAGAGTTACTTCAAGACATTCATTATTTTTCTTTGCGGGTTGATCTTTATATAGTTATTTAGGTGTTCTATAATTGATCTTTTAATTTGCAATTCAGTTTAAACTTTAATAGGATAAATTAAACCAATCATGTAAACAAACTATGAATAATTCAAGCGACGTTTTCTTATTTAAATTCAAACGATTTTTTCTTAGTTGTTTTCCCCTGATTGATAGATCAATTTGTCTTGTAACGACCCGACCAGTCGTTTCGAGCTCTAGCACATCGTTCAGCGGTTTGAGGCCTTAAGTAACTCCACTTCAGGTATTATGACTTGTGCATGTGATCAAAATTGAATTTCGGAAAGTTCGGAATTAATATGGAAAGAAAATTGTAATTTCGAAATCTTTAAGTTGGAGGAATTGACTAAGGTTTGATTTTTGAGTAAGTGACCTTGGAATAGGGATTTGAAGGTTCCAACAGGTTCGTATGATGATTTTGGACTTGGGCGTATATGCGGATCGGATTTTGGATGCCCGGGAGCGTTACGAAGCCTATTGTGGAAAGTTGGCATTTTGGAAGGATTTCATAAATTTGGGTTCAAGTGTATTTTAATATTATCAATGACCTTTTGGGATTTTGAGTTTGGGAAAAGCTCCGTATGGTGATTGTGGTTTTTGAAGGTCATCCGGATGTGGATATGGAGGTGAGTCATTTGGCGAGAGTTGGAAATTTGAAGGTTTTGGGAAAGTTTGACCGGGAGTGAACTTTTTGATATCGGGGTTGAATTTAGATTTTTAAAGTTGGAGTAGGTATGTAATGTTAAATGTGACTTATATGCAAAATTTGAGGTCAACTAGACGTGATTTGATAGGTTTCAGCATCGAATGTACAAGTTTGAAGTTCTAAATTTCATTAAGCTTGAATTGGGATGTGATTCATGATTTTGATATTGTTTGATGTAATTTAAGGTCTCGAGCAAGTTCATATTAAAAAGAGAGGTAAAAAAAGAAAGGAAAAAAAAACGTTAAAAGAAGAAAGAAGCAAAAAGAAAGAGAAAAAGAGAGAAGCAAAAGAGAAAAGAAAGAAAACGAAGAAAAAGAGAGGAAATAAAAAGAAGAAGAGAAAACGTAAGAATCAAGAAGAGAAAAAAAAAAAAGTAGAAACAAAAAAAAAAACAGAAAACAAAACACAAAATGAAAGATCTTAAAGCCGGTTCAATTTCTACTTGTTTACGCTAATTTTCTGTTATTAGAAAGACTATTCTAATCGGAAACCAGAGAGAGAAAAATGCCCAAGCCTAGTTGAGTATGCCCGAGGTTCGTCGAATTCCGCCGAGCTTCAAAGTTGAGGTTCCGGAATCACGGTCTTGATCAGCTTTCGATTTTGAACAAACCGATTCAGATCCTTCTTGTTAAAGGTTATTTTTACATCCTACTCTTCTTCCTTGTTAAAATACTTGTATTGATATTTATTTTTTTGAGTTATTTTAATTTGAATACAATATCACATTTCTAATGAGTATGTTATTGATTTTACGTTGGAAAGCTACATCTGCAATTGTTAGCTATAAAGATTTTGTTTAGTACTTCAAGTTTGTAGTCGTGTAGTACCGTATATCCAAGAAAGTATTTTTTTTTTAGTGTGGTTAAATAGAATGCACCTGGAGTGTAACCTTTTTGGTTTCTGAAGGTTATTACATTGTTGAATATGCAACTTGATCCTTTACTTTACAATAGACTTGTTACAAGAAGTTTATGCTAAGAATCTGTAATAGGGCGCAGAATTTATTTGGCTTTTCTGAAATTACCTAGGTTATTTAATATTTAATTTCAAAGATGTACCTTGTGTGCATTCCGCATCTTGGTGAACACAATTTAATAAAAATATAATATTTAATTAAGCGGTAATAAATAAGTCATAACTAATAAAATACAAGAATAGCTAAAAATTGATTCAAGCCTTACATGCGTCAATAAAGCGAAAACCACGGGACTCGAGGGGTGCCTTACACCTTCCCCTCGGTCAATAGAATTCCTTACTCAGACTTCTGTTTCGTAGATCATAATTAAAAGTCAAACCTTCCTTTTGAAAGAGGAATCAAATAAAAGGTGACTTGGAACACCAAAACTCAATTCCAAGTGGCAGCTCTAAATAATAAATAATCCCTTTTCAAAACGTCACTTCAATTAGAAAAACTCTTTTAACTCAACCTCGTCATAGTGGTTGCGTGGCAAAAAAGAGGTGTGACATTAGTCTTTTCAATTTCCTTCAAAAAATTGATTTCTCGCGCTAGGGACCTTGGAAATTGATTCCGGGCATACACCTAGGTCCTTATATTTTTATGTGTACCCACCAGGACCATCAAAAACACGGGTAGGGGTCCAGTTCGGTTTACCCAATAAATTGATCGAAGTCACCTAAAATCAACTTTTTAAGCCAAAATTTATTATTTTGCTCAATTGCCACATAAAGGTTTTCGGAAACGCGCCCGAACTCGGCATGCAAATCGATGAGGAATAAAAAAAGGTTTTGGGCCTCGGAATATGGAATCGATTTCTAAAATATAAGATGACCCTTTAGGTCATCACATTCTCCACCTCTAATATAATCATGTGTCCACGAAGGGACATAGAAAAGTACTTGAGACAGAGAAAAAATATGGACATTTGCTCCACTTATGGGACACAAACTTCAAGGTAGCTGCATCAACAGCCTGACCTCTCCACTGCACACGAACGAAAGGATAACTCTTTGATCTCAACTCATGAACCTACTGGTCTGGAATAGCTACCAGCACCTCCTCGTTGGTCAAATCCTTGTCCAACTGGATAGTGTTGAAATATAATAACATGTGGGATGGATCATCGAGATACTTCCGAAGCATGGACACGTGAAATACTAGATGTACTTCTAATAAGCTTGGTAGCATCGCAAGTCTGTAGGTCACCTATCCCACTTGATCAAGAATCTCTAAAAGCCCGATGAACCTAGGGCCTAACTTGCCCTTCTTTCCGAACCACATCACACCCTTCACGGTGTGACACCCAAAGCAGCACTCTCTGACCATAAATGCCACATCACGAACCTTACGATAGGCATAACGCTTTTTCATGTACTGGGCTATACGAATTCTATCCTAAATGATCTTAACCTTATCTAAGGCATCCTGCACTAAATCTGTACCAAATAATCGAGCCTCTCCCGGCTCAAACCACCCAACCGGTGATCGACACCATATACCATACAACGCCTCATATGGATCCATATTGATACATGATTTATATATGTTGTTATAGGCAAAGTCCACTAATGGTAAAAACTAATCTCAAGAACATCCAAAGTTAATGACACAGGCATGAAGCATATCCTCCAAAATCTGAATAGTATGCTCGGACTATTTGTCCATCTGAGGATGAAATGTTGTGCTCAACTCGACCTGCGTACCCAGTTGATGTTGTATTGTCCTCTAGAAATGTGAGGTAAATTGCATACTTTGATCAGAAATGATAGACACGAGCACACCATGAAGATGAACGATCTCGCAAGTATAAATCTCTGCCAATCGCTCTGAAGAATAGGAAACTGGCACACGAATAAAATGCGTCAACTTCGTCAGTGTATCCATAATAACCCATTGTTCGTCGAACATCCTTTGAGTCTGTGGGAGTCCAACAGTGAAATCCATAGTAATACGCTCCCACTTCCACTCAAGAATCTCAATTTTCTAAAACAAACCACTAGGTCTCTAATGCTCGTACTTTACTTGCTGACATTTCAAATAACGAGCTACATATGCAACAATATCCTTCTTCATTCTCCTCAACTAATAATATTGCCGCAAGTCCTGTCTTAGCGGCGCTCGAATGAATAGAATAACGGAAACTGTGGGCCTGCTCTAGAATCAAATCATAAAATCCATCCATATTAGGCATACAAACACGACCATGCATCCTCAAAATACCATAATCTCCAACTATAACCTGCTTTGCATCATCGTGCCGCACTGTGTCCCTAATGATAAACAAATGAGGATCATACTACCGCTCCCTAATATACTTAAACAAGGGAGCTCGAGTGACAGTATAAGCTAGAATGCGACCAGGCTAAGAAATATCCAATCTCACAAACTTATTGGCCAAAGCCTAAACATCTAAAAAAATGGTCTCTAGCCAACTGGAATATACGCAAGGCTGCACATACTAGCTGACTTCCCACTCTAAGCATCGGCCACCATATTGGCCTTCCCGGGATGATACAAGATGGTGATATTATAGTACTTTAATAGCTTCAACCACCTCCTCTACCTCAAATTGAGCTTCTGCTGCTTAAATAACTACTGCAATCACTTATTATCCGTGAACACCTCACAGAATATATTTTTTTGTGTGATAAAGGTCAAGTTAAATGAAAAGAAAAGGCATTAGTTTTAAATTTTAGCCTTTTATTATAGGTAAATATTATTGAATAACTCACATAAAATATTATTAAATAGTATTTTATTGGGTGTAAAAAGTCACGCTTTCTTATTAATTAATACGTTATGATGGCCAAAGGCTAAAAATTAGGATTTCTTACTTAGTTCAATAAGGAAATATTTGATAACACAATTTTAGGTGATTTAAATATTCCAAATATTTGGAAAGTAACTTAAATTATAATTATGTTCAATGTGAAATTTATTTTTAGACGGTAAAAAATGTGAACGATATTTTGCTAACAGTCTTCGTGCTTTTAATATAGTACTAGTCTCTATGTTCGTGCGATGCACGAATATCTTTTGTCAAATATTATGAAACACATACAAAAAATAAACTTTCAATTGCATAATATTCTAAAATTAATTGCAGCTGAATATGCATGAAATTCAATATGTACAAAGTTTAGTAATCTGTTTCCTTCGAACAAATTATAATATTTTGGCACAATAAAGGACAAAATAGAATGAAATATTATGGAATTATACAATTAAAGTTGTAAAATTACTTAAAGAATACAAAATACTTAATGTTTTTCTGATTCAAGATTTATTTATTTTATTTAATTAAGCCTTAATGATTCAGATACATGAAAATCATATTTACCCAAGATAGATTAGTAACAAAGAAACTAAAAATAGAAAGGTCATTTAGTCATTCATACATTCTGTTGATATTTTTTTCCTTTGTGTTGCACGTTATCCTATGTCAATTATTACAAAAGTCATATTTAATAAAATATAAATTCTTAACTATTCGAATATTCAAAAGAAAATTATATGTTACCGCTAAAAAATAATTTAACTCCAATCCTAATCAATACAATTTCTAAATTCAATACCAATCCTGAATAAATAAAAGATATCGAATATCTTTTAAATATCCTATCGTAAAAGAAAAAAATACCTTTTCAAGAAGGAATCATGATATTTTGTTCGAAAGAAAAGTATTAGTATTTATATTTTTAAAAAAAAAATTCCTAACATGTAAATAAAAACAATTCACTTTTCAGGAGTGAATGAAATTATATGAAGTTCCTCACCCAATAAAATGGTAAAAAAGAGTTCTTAAAATTCACAATGTGAATAAGAAAGAAAAACAAGTTCTCCAAGAACGAATCTCCTATCCTCCCACTAAAATTACGTACTTGCCATAATTAGGAACATCAATCTTTTTCAAAAATAAAATCTTGGACATGCCTTTCTAGTCTAAATAGGATTAACTTTGTAGGTTTAGCGTATGATAATTTATAATTAGACTCTTAAATTATACAAATATTTAAGGACAAAAAAAAAAGATCAATATTTTGGGGATATTTTAATCATTCAATATTTAGCATAAATCATTTAGAATTTTATAATAAGATAGATAGATAGATAGATAAATAGATAGATAGATAGATAGATAGATAGATAGATAATGCCGTAAAAGTTTAAGTTATATGTTTTTTCACATTGTAAGAACAAATCATACTATCAGTTTAATTTAATTAACCATGTAACTGTTACCATTTTAATCAAATTACAGTTAATGTTTAATAAGAAAAAATTACCGTTTATTATCTTCTAAGTGTTATAAATAATTTGTTCATTGGATGCTACATTGGATACTATATTAGATTCCCATGTTGTGAATAGCTAAATATTAGATCTCCTATTTTATGTCCATCATCTTTACTTTTTATGCCTATAAAAGGCTATATAATTGCAATGGAAATTTACACACAATTGAAGAAGAAAATCTCTTCCTTCTCTCTATCTCTATTTCTTGTTCATGTTTTACAAAATTGCTTTTATTTTCTTGTTCCATATTGTTACTTTGAGTTATATTTTATAACACGTTATCAGCACGAAGTCTCTAGCCTCAAGTTTAAATTCCACTTATGGTAATGTATACCTGGATGATCTATTGTCATAATATAAACTTGAGCATCTTGTTCATGACTATAGTATAGTTAAATTTTCGTGAACTAATAATAGGAGGCATGTGTTAGACTACATAATTTACAAAATTACAATTATGCTTTACTATGTATGCTTATGGTTTTACCTTATAATACAATTTAGTATGCCTAGTATAATGATTGTATATTAGTTTACCGTCACATATAATTAATATAATAATAATAATATTCGTAACTATTTTATTTTAATAAGATAAAATATTAGTATAAGAGGTATGTACTACACCAAATTTTTTTAATTAATGACAGTTCTTATCAAATTAACATGTTCAATCATTTCTATATGGAAATATATGTCTTTATTTACTACTTCTCTTATCGGACAATGATAATATTCCAGGTAAGTCACATTCTATCATTTCTACTCCATCTTGTGGTATGAAAATTCGGTACAATTTTTTTTCTTTAACTAACTTTGGATCTTAGTTCCATTAAAAACTGTAAAATAATTTATACTTTAGTCAATTTTTATGGCCTTTTAGTTTCACGAACAGACATATATTTGATCGGAATAGTTATTAAACTAATCAATTCTTTCCTTGTTAATGTTTACTGCCTTCATTGGATTGTTCATCTAATTATATGAACTAATGACTGTAAAAGCAAAGTAATATGGTTTAGCTGGTACTTGGAAATAGTGATATCATTATGTTTTATAGCTACCGCTTAGCCTATTGAAATATGTAAATTGTCTAGCAAAATATTATTACTTTCTTATTAACTTTCTAAAAAAAATTGAATTGTGATATATAAGAAAGCAACAATACTAGTTACGTAGCATGTCAAATCACTTAACCAAATTATTACTGGAATTGCTTGATAAAGACCTCAGTGCAATAAGGGTTTATGTTTCTACATGTATTTAATACATTTTAAGTCATGCCAATCAAGGTATATAATTTAATAATGAATACCATACACTAATTGGACATATGGTTTAGACATATTTTGGTATTATCTAATTTACGATTTTTATCAAATTATTATGATATTTTTATATCATATTTGTGCACCACTTAATTCATTTTATAACAATTTTATATCATATTTGTGCACCACTTAATAATTTATCAAATTATTAATTCATTTTATTCAAATTAGCGGACGTGATATTTGCTTTGGGTTATTGAGATATCGATGTCCAATTTTTAATCAATACCATAATAATTAATTATTTTGTGTAGAATAATTATTTTTATAGTGTTAGTTCATATGAACTTACAAATATGATATTACTAGAGCACTAATTGATTTTATGTATATTATAAATTGGCATTATTTTAAAGCTTGAGGTAAGATATGGATTTGAATTCTGATACTCCATAATGATAAAAGTTGGGTTTGATTCCCAATTTATTATGGTCTAACATGCCTTTATATATGTAATACATTAGGTTTGAATCACATTGTACCATATTGATGATATAATGATAACTAAAAAGAAAATATTTTTCATGAAAAAGCATGAAGATTATCCCACTAGATTAGCTCCATTCTTGAAGTGAATGTGGTAGCAGTGCATAATAAGTCTAAATGAAGACAAGTGGTTGAACAATAAATGTGAGCGTTCTAAATAATAATAATCATCACAATGATTATAAAAGGAGAACAACAAGGGTTCTCACAAATAAGTCCTTCAAATATATAGGCAATATTTACCATCAAATTGGCTAATTATGATCCATTTCTTAAAGAGAATGTGACTTGTGATAAGCATCGAGAATGCAGACCCATTCCTAAAGGTGAATGTGGCAATATGTAATAAAGTAATAAAGACATGCAATTCATGATTAGATGAATATCATACAATTCACCTTTAAGGGATGTTTGAGTGAAATAAAGAGAATAAATATTATTGTGTGATCATTACATGAATGTGTCATTGGTCGCGTATATGTGGTACACCAAAATTTATTTTGTCATGTCTTATAAAAGGTTATTAAAGGCAAAATAAAAGTAAGAAATAATTTTGCTTATGATGATTTTGGCCATGACAATTATTATGATATAATTTTCTCCATGAAGGAGACATTCACCATATGGATGGTGTGATAAAATATCTTGTAGTACAAAATTATTGAGAGCTCCGAAAGAGTGAATTTGTTACTACCCGAATAAATAAAGTTATTCATGGCATTGGTGGTAGTAAGTCTCAAAAGAAACCTTTTGAGTTTCAAATGTATAAATCAAAGTGGTTTGGCATATTGAGACTATAAATGAAAAGAAGATTGAATATCTTCTTATTTCTATAATTATACCGGGTAAATATGAAAGGTTACCCGAACTTCTTTCTATTTGCACTACACAAATATAAGCATGATGTTGGAATCATATGCCACAAGTAAACTAGAGATTTCTTAAAATAAATATTAGTTGGCATGACCGGTTGACCATTCCGATTCAATTTATGATGCGAAATAATAATTGAGAATTACATTGGCATATATCGAAGAATAAAAGATTATTTAAGAATTCTCTTGTGTTGCTTATTCTCATGATATACCAGTTAATGTTGGGATTGAATCCCTTGATTCTGGAACGAATAAAAGGTGATAAATATATGGGCCCAGTCACTTGCCATATGGACCATTTATTATTAGATAATTTTAATAGATGCATCTATTCTATGGTCACATGTGTATTTATTATTAACTTGCAGTTGGCTTTTGCAAGATTGCTTGCTCAAATTATTAGAGCACAGTTCCAAAATATAAATTGTGATGATTTATCTTGATAATACTAGTTTAAATATTGGTTTAGCAGAAATTGTACGCCTCCAATTATAGCCAAATCATTGGTTATGAGAACAAAACTCTCAAAAATAAAATTTGGTATGAGATATATTATTTAATATACCGTAGCACTTGTACGCATCTAGCCAAGTTATAAAATTTTCTCCCTATCACAATCGGTTCAGGGGTCAGGAACCAAATAATTTCTATATAGAAATATGGATGTGCTATATGATTTAATAATGCCACAACAATGCACAGAGGTGAGTTCCCAAAGAATGTTGGGAAATGTGTTGGTAATCCCAACATTAGGGGGAGAAATGAACAGCTGAGAAAGTGATACGTGAAATACATTATTATGAATACATATAGATCCTCGTACAAGAAAATATGAACTTGAAGTTCAAGTGATAATTAATGAATAAATTATTGCCAGACGCATTTGCTGACCCAAAGCTAAATGTCATATTTCAGCTGCTAATGCTCCAAATAGAATAAAGTCCATGAGGGACATAGTCTATGGCACACATGAAGCGTAATAGACCAATCGGTTCCAAAGATAAAACTCCTTGAAGAAGGAGTGGGCCAATTGTTCAATATGGTCATAATAACGAGACAAGTGCTCAAGAAGAGCACCACGACATAACACTTCGTAAGACCTCATGTGAGAGGCTCAGGTACCTGAAAATAATGAGAAAAAGAGATCTCAATAAGTTATGTCTTTATTGTGTAATAACTAAACCGATATAAAATGATCGTCGACGATGATGTTAACATAATGTAGTGCTCAATTTTATTAACGAGGATCTTGAGCTCAAATCAGTCATGAAATTTGAACAGATGAATGATTGGCCAAATGAAATACGCAATGAAAATTGACTTCACTTGAAAAATGTAAAGTTGAATGGATAGTCCCACCACCTGAAAGTATAAAGCCAATGGAGGTATAAATGTGTTCTTGTGCAAAAAGTTCAAGTTGATAAACATAAAGACGATTTGTGACACAAGAAAATTAGTAAATATCCTCATATTGATTATATGGAGACATGTTCTCTTATGATGGATATAATCATTTCAGGCTTTAATCTGGCAATACATGAAAACTTGATATGCGTATAATGGAAATCATTGAAGGATTTAAATTTTTCTGAAGCATATTAATATTTCCAAGATATTTATCAAATAAAGCTTCAAAAATCCTTATACGGATCGAAACAATCAGGGCGCATGTGGTATAATTGCCTGAGTGAGTACCTATTGAAAGAAGGGTACAATAATGATCCAATTTGTCCTTGTGTCCTTATAAAAAGGTTTGGATCTGAATTTGTTATAATCACCGTGTATGTTGATGATTTTAAATATCATTGGAACTCCTCGGGAGCTTCCAAAAATAGTAGACTATTTGAAGAAAGAATTTGAAATGAAAGATCTTGGAAAGACAAAATTTTGTCTTGGTCTCCAAATTAAGTATATGAAAGATGGAATATTTGTCCATCAATAAACATACACCGAAAAGATTTTAAAGCGATTCTATATGGATAAAACACATCTATTAAGTACCCCGATGGTTGTAAGATCACTTGATATAAAGAAAGATCCATCCCGACCTCATAAAAATGAAGAAGATCTTCTTGGTGCCGAAGTACCATATCTTAGTGCAATTGGGGCATTAATGTATCTTGCCAATAATTCCCGACCAGAAATAGCTTTCTCAGTAAGCTTATTGGCAAGATTTAGTTCTTCGCCAACACAAAGACACTAGAATGGTATTAAACATATATTCAGATACTTCCAAGGGACCATTGATATGGGTTTATTTTATTCAAATGAATCCAAGCCATCACTGATTGGTTATACAGATGCAGGATATTTGTCATATCCACACAAAGGTCGATCTTAGATAGGCTATTTATTTACAAGTGGAGGTACATCCATATCATGGTGTTCAACAAAACAAACTCTGGTTGCTACTTCTTCAAATCATGTAGAGATAATAGCCATTCACGAAGCAAGTCGGGAATGCGTTTGGTTGAGATCTAACTCAACACATTCAACAAACATGTGGTTTTTCTTAGAAAGAGAATATTCCAACAATATTCTATGAAGACAATGTTGTATGTATAGATCAATTGAAAGGAAGATATATCAAAGGAGATAGAACAAAATACATTTCACCAAAATTCGTTTTCACTCATGATCTTCAGAAGAATGGTGATATAGATGTACAACAAGTTCGTTCAAGTGATAATTTTGTTGATCTGTTCACTAAGGCATTATCAACCTCAATATTTGAAAAGCTGATATATAAGATTGGAATGCGACGTCTTCGAGACATTAAGTGATTTTTCGTCAGGGGGAGTAACTACATGCTGCACTCTTTTCCTTAACCAAGGTTTTGTCCCACTGGGTTTTCCTGGTAAGGTTTTTAATGAGGCAGCAAGCAATGCATATTATAAATAACTATGTACATCGCAATATTTTTTTTGTAAGTTCTTAATGAGACACATTATCTTACATGGACATCCAAGGGGGAGTGTTATAAATAATTTGTTCATTGGATGCTACATTGGATACTACATTGGATACTACATCGGATGCCCATGTTGTGAATAGCTAAATATTAGATCTCCTATTTTATGTCCATCATCTTTACTTTTTATGCATATAAAAGGCTATGTAATTGCAATGGAAATTTACACACAATTGAAGAAGAAAATCTCTTCCTTCTCTCTATCTCTATTTCTTGTTCATGTTTTACAAAATTGCTTTTATTTTCTTGTTCCATATTGTTACTTTAAGTTATATTTTATAACACTAAGTAAATTTAAAATATATACTTATATTATTTAAACTTAAGTACATAAAAGTTAAACTCATAACAGAAGCATTGATTAAACACGAGAACTAACACAATTAAGAACATGAAGCTAGCTAGAATCGATCGAGTACTCAACCCTAAATGCCCATAAATAAAGACGAAAGAAATAAGCATGCAATAAGGTCTTCTAGTAGCTAAGGACCATTAAATACTATTTTATCATGCACAAATTTATCTTTTATTCAATTTCAAAATTCCAACATAAACACCACGTGTATACATAAATGAGCATCAATGACATATAGATTTTATTAAGTAATAAAGATTTATCAGTGGAATCAAGAAATTATTTGAACCCCTTTTGTTGGACCTTTGATCCAACAAAGTTTACAAATTGGTGATGCATATCTTGATCTTCATCAAATTCATGCATTTAAAATGAGTTGATATAATTTTTAAGAATATTATCAGCAAGAATCCTGTAAGCTTTCTCAGTGGGATGATAACTATCCCAAAACAAATACTTTGTATTATCTTCACATGTGCCACTGAATTTGTTGCACAGTAATGTCACCTCTATTTTTCCTGTGCCACAACACCCTTTATCTACTTCTTCCAATCCTACAACCAAACCATAATAACAAAATTCATAAAAGCAAAATATATTAAATGGAAAAGGCCTAAAAATATCACTCAACTTTCAGAAATGGTTTGTCATTCATTAAAAAAATATTTATTTCATGCCACTGCAATACACATTTGGTCCATCCATGTCATTATTGACTAATGGCAATGGCATGGATGGGCCAAATAAAAATTGAGTTGTTAGTCAAAAATGGTAGATGGATAATATGTAACGACAGTGGCATGAAATAAGAATTTTTTTTAATGGATATCGTGATAGCCCGTTTCTAAAAGTTGAATGGCATTTTAAGGCATATTCCTAAAGTTAAATATTGTTTGAAAATATAACAAGCTGTTTGTTATGACAAGGTAAAAATGATCTGTTCGTATAAATTTATGTAAGATAAGTCGTTAATTTATAGAAAAGTTATGTGTATCGTACCATATTTTTGGGGGTTGAAAATAAGATCGATTATAGGATTATAGATATCGATGAAGACGAGCTTGGATTGAGGTAAGTATTTGGATAATGAATTAAGTGCAGCATAGAATTTGTCGTTGGCCAATTCCGCTGCTTGATTGTATTCTTTAACACACCCTCTTTTCAACCCTCCTGCTAGTGTTCTCTGCGATGGCAGACACCCTAATGGTGGAATTCCGAAAAATCCAACTTTTCTTGCTCCTAACTTGTACAAATCCTTTCAAAAAAGGAGAAAAAAACAATTGAGTCAATACATAATTACTGAAAATCAATCTTTTTTTAATAATTAGTAGTAATTAATAAACAAGTTGTGAAAACAAGCTCTTGCAGAAATATAAGGAAAGACTGCATACAATAACTATATATGCATCAAAAATTCGAAACTTACTTACTCGGTTCATATTTTTATATAGGCATAAAAGTAAATATGTATATACTAACTTGGAGAAATTCAGAAGCTTTGGCCACCATGAAATTAGTATATGAGTTAATATCCTGCTTCAGGCGAATTCCAGCAGAGAAGAAAGTATTGGCAATATCATCACTGCCAGCAACCACAAGGAATAGGCTATTTTCCAAAATATACTTGGTTTCTTCTTCCCCAACTAACCCTTTCAGCTTCTCAATATATATTTTGAATTGATTTAATTGTGTTGACAGGGGTATGGCCTCCTGATTATAATAAAATAAAAATAAAAAATAGAATCAAGGGTTAGTGTTTAATTATTTCTTTTTTATATTCAGTCAAACATAATCACATGTAAAAAGAGAGGAACGGTAACCAATAATTGTTAGTTGAACCTATTGAATAATAATGAGTAAAAAATTACCGCGAGGGTAGTTGTTAAAGGGTCAAATCCACAACCTCCAGATGCAAAGCTTACTCCAGTTTTGAGATCTTCAGTTTTCAAATTTGGATCAAGGTAAGCTGGTACTAGCTCTGCTACCCCTAGTTCTTCCGCTGAAATTGACAAGTATTATATTTCCGTTTTATAAGTATTTACTAAGTATTAAAGAACTTTCCTTTTATTTGTATATATTAATAATTAAATTCACTAGAGAATGTAAATCACAGCAAAGAGGAAATTATTTCGAATAACATATTTAGGAAATTATGAGATTGTTGACTTTTCCAATTACACTTATGGCTATGAATTAGCCAACTCTTCTATTTTTCAATAATAAATGCTTGAAAGCTGCAACCTAACTACTAGAGAATGACTCAGAGAAAGTTGCATAATACAGTTGAATGTTGTTTTCTTTGATAGGATGAATTCAAGGGTGGACGGAAAGTAGTTCAGCCAAATGCCCTTCGTCAAAAATTATATTTTATATAGGTTTAATTTTTTTCTATGTATATATATTAAATATTGAATTTGAATCCCTTTAACTTTTTAACGTATTTAATTTTTTTAATTTTTGAATTTATTGGTGAAAAGCCAGCCAATGGGCCAATGATAACAGGGATCTCCATTTACTATATTAAAACTAAAGAATTTTTTAACCAACTCATGTTTTAGCAAAACTTCTCACGTCCTTCCTCCGACTCAAAAAATAAAAAGTGAAAACAAGTCGTTTGTCTATATTTTAATTCACTAATCTACGAGAATTAATCAATAGGCTGGCCATGCATTGTCCATTTAAAGTTTAAACTCTTTTGATTTATAGTAATCTATCTATCTATCTATATCTATCTATATTATTATAAAAGCATAAATACAATGTTAGAAGACCAAAATAACCCTATAATATAATATATTATTGGATATAATAGTAATATTATTATTTTACTTTTTCTTTTGAGATTAGTTTGACTTAGGAGAAAGAGTGTGTCTCGAAATTCTATTTTAATTGGTTTATGATTCCAAATTAACTTTTTCATGTTTTAGTTTATGTAGCATTTGAATCGTTCATTATTAGGAGCAATGTAGCTTCAAAAGGTATAAAATACCGACAATATGAGCAGACAAATGAGAGAATGTAAGACACGGGAATTTAATTAAAGTTTTAATAATATCTAATTTAATTTTAAAAAATAAAATATCTAGAGTATTAGCCGTCCTATTCACTTTCAAGGGAGAGAAGATAGTACAGAGGAATTAAATTAATTTATGTTTCTAATAGGTATATTAATATTGTATTTATGTTTGTATAATAATATAGGCTCTTCTTTTCTAAATGAATTTGGACAATATAATACATTCTCAAATTTATTTAGTAATAGGACATTATAATTCGTTTTCAAATTAAATTAGTAATATGACTTTTTAAGAAACATATCCTAAAAGTAATATGATTACATGACTAAAAATATTTACTTGTTCAATTTTAAATGAATTAGATACCCAAAAAATAATTATACTAATAGGATTCCTACATTACAAACATAAAGATTTAAAAATAAAATGTCATATCAGTCTTTCACTCTTTGAAAATAAAATTTATAATGAATAAAATTATAATTACGATTAAATATTTAAAACAAGATATGAACTAATACTAAGACCTAAATCAACGTTATAATAAGTTATTTTGTATGTTTATACCAAATAACTAAGTCTTTTAATTATTTAGCAAGAGAATTCAATTCAATTTTTGTTTAAATTTATTATATGAGTAAAATTCTTATTCAAATTTAAAAAAAATCTTAGGGTACATAAATTAATTCCATAAAAAAGCGTTATAACACAAAATAAAAATGTTAGTATATTATTAAGAATCAAAATTCTACACAATCGTCTGACACAATCAATGCTACATCCCAAACAAGAACAAACTTTAAAGACTATATTATAAAGAGTCGATTCAGGTATTACGAGATTATTCTTTGTAGATGCCTCCGGCGAAATCGAAGTAATATTTTTATGTCATGCATTACTTGTAAGCAACATATTAAGAGGCATGATACTTTTAGCAATAATAGCAAGTGGTGTACCAACGATAATTTTATTGCGGGGCCATCTACTTTAGATTTTATATACACCTTCAAACAACTTTACTAACCATCACAAATATAAGCCGCGCAATTGTACTAAATTTATAAGAAAAGAAAAATTGATAATATGAGCACTATGGCTAAGTGTCAAACGATTAATCTGTCGGATATATATATATATATATAGTAAAAATTAATAGTTTGAGAGGTGATTTTTGTGAAATATTATCAGTAGTTCCAAAATCGACAAAAGCATAGATTGTAAAAGCTAACTTGCCAAAGTTTTACTTCTGGCCCCGTACGAAAAAGATTTAACCTACAGGAAATGTAAAGTAAGAACAGATCCAATATTCAACATCTACTTGCTTCATGTCGAAAACGAAGAAGAGCGTCCAATAAAAGATGATTTGGTTCTTCCTAAAAACTTGATTATCAATCCCCAGATATCATTAGATTAAAATGCAATCTGTGCAAATCGCATAATAGAATTAAAAAGATATATTATCCGCACAAATGAATATGTTGGTCAACTAAATGAAAAGTTGATTGCCAAATTTTTTTGTTAAAAAAATATTTTTCAGTTTTTGACTCAGCAGAAAATGATATCAATAATTATTACCAAGAAGAATACTTAAAAACTTTAATACCAAAATGGCCTTCTACCATACATGTCTGTTGTCAAGTTTCTTGTTTCTTATGTATGTTAGTATCACCATATATAATAGAATAAGTTAAAATTGATTTTGCATTGTATATAGGTTAACTTTAAATAAAAATATGCCCGTCACGCTACTGAAAAACTTAGATACGCCGAATAACTTATGCAATAGTACACATATGGTATATAGAAGTTTTGACAAAAATTATGATACTGGTTAGTATGTTTCTAAGTATATTCTTATCTCTGAATTAAACTTAGTCTTCCGAAATTAAGGAGTATCCTTTTAAATTTGTGTGAAAACAATTTTTAGTATGTTCATGTTTTGCAAATATAATAAATAAAGTAAAAGGACAAACATTCTAAATATTGGACTATATATAACACACTATATTTTCTTGCATGAACAACTGTATGTTGTACTTTCGTGCCAAATATTAAGATCGACAACAAGAGTTATGGTTAAGGTAGAGCAACCAGCGCATTAGGAGGAAACATACACAAAAAATTATTATTCACAAAAAGTGTTCCTTAAGATACCATCACATTAAATACTTTTAAACTATAATATATAATTATCTAACTAACATGACAAAATTGATCATTTGTGTAAGTTTTGTGATGTCATTTTATTTTAAATTCATGTATTATGCTAATGTAATTATATTTTTCGGCATTTCGATGATTGTTGTATTATTATACATAAAATTTCTCACATATAAATTTTTATTATTCTTTTATATAAATAAATATTTAAATCATCACGTGATATTATAAAGATACTAGTAACCTTAAAAAGTAAAAGAATGACTATACATACCCCAGTAAACTCCAGCAGCAAATATGCTGAAGTGACGCTACGAGCCATGCAAAGTCATCCTTTTATGGATTTGTTTTTTTTTCAATTTAACTTCACTACACGGACGGAAACTTTTTCCAAACTAGCAAATCGACTAATTACACGGCAAATGCAATTATAGCAGCAGCCAGCCAGCAGGGGCGAAGCGATGTGGGGCCATGGTAACCTTTCGCACAAAAATTATACTATATATAGTAGTGACGGATTTAGAGGGGCGGAATTCATCCGAATATTCTTTGCTGAAAATTACATAAAAAATATTGCATTTCCCTAAATCAAGCCTAAAATTCAACTTGATTAGTTGGTCAAGAGAATTCAAACTTTTTTAAGCGCCCAAGTTCGATCCCATAGTTCCCGCACACTGCAATTACTTTTTCTTTCTACTGCTTTGAACATGAACTTCTTTGTCTTATTTTGTTATTAAAATAGTTGTTTTTGCAATTCTCTTTTGATCATTTGTTGTTTATTATTTATCGTACATAATATTATTTTTGCTTTTTCTTTTATAGAATGTCATTTTTTACCTCTGTTTTGAATCTCCTTCACGGTCTAAAAGCATGGCTTAGTAATCAAGGGAGTTCAAAACCATTATGAGGTCATTGGTTCAATTTTCACTATCTACAATCTCTTTAAATTTTTTAACTTATTCCTTTTTGAACACCCTAAGCAGAAGTACTGCCTCCACCATATTAAACACTTATATTAAATTTTCTGATTTCGGCATTATATAGCATGTTATAGTTTTATTCTTCAAGTTACCATATCAGACTTGTAATGAACTGTTATCTACTTGTAGGTCAACTTCTTTTGATAGACATAAAAATGTATACAAACTTATATTTTCTTCTTTAAAAAAAAAAGAATGTGTGAGAGGAAATGATCAAATTTCATAAAAAAAAGAATTAAAAGTTACCTATGATGTCCGGCGGCGTCTTGCCGTTGGAGAATCTTCCGGTGGGTATTCCACCATTGAAGTCTTTACCATAAGGTGGAAAATTACACTTTGCTAGTGTTATTAAATGGTTATTATTTCCTTGATCTACTATTGAATCTCCAAATGCAAATACTGCTTTTACAACTAAATTCTTCGGTAACTGCACTTTCCCTTCACATGAGCTTATATTAAACAGAACAAAAGAAACAAAGAATATAACCAACATTATATTGCAGAAATTCAGACACTTCCTTTTCAAGAATACAAACAAATAAAGAAGTTGGAGGTTTGAAATGTCGGATTTGTGTAGATAGTAATCAACTTTTTTGTTTATTTATAGAGACTAGGACAATATATTTTACTATAATATATATGGAGAGTTAGAGTAAACTAATGATGGTTGGTGAGTGATAAAATTTAGCTAAATAATAAATGTCCTTCTCAATTATTACTTATTCGTGATTAGACAGGCCGAAAAAGTTTGGTAAAATTTCACATAAGAATAACTGGGTTCCCCACTTTTAAAAAAAAATAGTTCATATTTTAATTTATAACTAATTAGCCCAAAAATAATAGGTTAAGATTCAACATTCATCATAAAAATTGCACGGGACGCCCTATTTGGTCGCCCACATTTAACATATACCCATTTCTTTTAATACTTTTAATTTGTACCCACTTTTTAAATAACTCCAACCCTCATTCTCCTCCTCCTTCTCCTCCTTCATTTTCTTCTTCTTCTTCTTTCTTCGGCTGCTATTTTCTATCTAGTCTACTAGTCTAATACCCTCGAAAAAGATGATCTGTTGGTGCAATATTTTTTTTCCTGCTCCTTTTCCTGAGTTATCTTAATTAGGATACTATATGGTTTGGCCACCTATTAGCACTTCTATTATTTTAGAGAATCTCCTTTTCTTTTTCTATTTAAACATATGGAATTGCAAGCAACACAAAGGTCAAACGAGCTTAGTTTCTCTCAACTTGACTACGAAGATTTACGGAAAGAAAGCAAATTTTTTCAAGAGTTTATCTTTGCTTTAAAGTAGAGGGCTTCATTTTACAGCAGTAACTACCAGAGTATCCCTCCAACTCCAAATACGCATCAATTTTACAACAAAACGGATAGAAATGTGTGTGTGTGTGTATGTGTGTTGGAGAACAGAATTCACAATATAACTGACATACATATATACGTGTTATCGCATAGTTATGGAAGTTACAAAGACAAAAACTTCAGCTCTAGAGCAGATGTTTCCCAGTTACAGCACAAAAACTTCAATTTTATCCAAGTTTTAGCTCTAGAGCCGAAGTTTTTCAGTTACAACACGTAAATTTTAGCTCTGGCTGAAGTTTCCCAGTTACAACCCAAAAACTTCAGCTCTAGAGCTGAACTTCAGGCTCAGCTACTAGAATGCTGAAGTTTTGTGTGATTACTATTGTCACACCTCCTTTTTACCGCACCCGCGAGAGCGCGAGGGAGTTTTTCCAATTAAAGGACAATCAAAACGGGATCAATTTATTTAATTCTTCAGAGTCGCCACTTGAGAAAATGATGGTGTCCCAAGTCACCGATTTAATCCCGAACCGAGGAAATTCATGACTCTGTATTACAGTCTGCGAAACTAGAAACCTGGGTAAGTAATTCTGTTAACCCGGGAGAAGGTGTTAGGCATTCTCGGATTCCGTGGTTTGAGCACGGTCGCTCAACTGCAATTTTTTGCTTTTATCTGATTTCTTTATATATTTTAATTATGTGCTTTTAACGCTCCGCTTTTATTTTTTAGAAGAATTGCGACGTCACGAAAACACATTTTTGAGTCACACCGCAACCAGTACGCCTGTGACTTTAATGTATTTCAGTTTCGCCGAGAGTAAGATTTGGGTTACATAAATGCGCACCCGTAATTAAGAAAGTATGTTTTTATTAAAGTCGTGCCTAAAGAGTCTATCGGGTTGTTCTTTGGGAAAGACCGTAAAATTCGCTAAACGGTCTCCCCGAGTCTAAGTTTCATAATAATTAGATGAGGGCCCCGCGATTGTGTTTCTAGTACGGCGAGGCTCATCTCACCCTTTTCAAGGCCAATCCTAATATACCTATATTTTCTTTACTTATTTTTATCTATTAGTTTTAAATCGGAATGGAATTTATTCCTCATAATGGACAATCCGAACGAATGAATTGGACTATCTATCCCATTTAGATTAACGTTCAAGGCCCACTTTACAATCTGTCAGTTAAACCACCCCGATACCAAAGCTTTAGTTATAAATTCGTGGTAGGAAGATAGCATCAACATAGCTGAAATCACTGGCTTTCATTTCTTATATTTCAACTATTTGCTCTTACTAGATTTCTTATGTGGATTTCAGTATTAATGAGACGAGAAGACTTGTAAAAGATTATGTCAATGTATATCATACTAACTATTTTAATTCTGGCTAAAATCATTACGAGTCACAATACACATGATTCCCGAATTCAATTCTGAGTTCCTGGTGAATACGGATTACTAAACTCATGGATTAACAATGAAATTCATACTCCCAAGTTACCCTGTTTCAGTCCAATAATCTAATTTGCGCCTATTTTTGAATCTGCTTTCTATTACTACATATTTACAGTGAATCCTTTAGCTGTCAATACAAATTCCAGAAAACATGAGAATTAAGTATATACAAATGTCTTTAGTCATAACAATCTAATCCAAAACTAGAACTAGCTACAACAAAATAGAACAACGGGTAGAAAAACAAAGTTCATGATAATGTTGCACTGGAAATTTCCATTCATTTACTTCATTATGCTGTCTTGAGATTACAAGGGTATACCTGGAATCAAAGTGCAGAGAAAGATCAGTAGTAACTCAGGCTAACCAGTGGCAACAACACACAACCAACAGCAATAAAACACAACCCACAGCAGTAGCAAAACCACCACAGCAAAACTCAGCAATAACCAGTATAGACCACAACCAGCAGAACAGTCGACCCAGAAATAGGTGCAAGAAATTCGTGTGAACTCAAAGAAACCAATGAAACAATAGCAAGGTCTAGTAGCACCCCGGGAGGAGACACTTGAAAGACTTGAACAGAATTGAAAAAAGAAACTTTGAAACCAAGTTTTGGACAGAAACTCAACACTTCCAAACTCCAATGAATCACAGATAACAAAAGCTTCAGAAAAACCCAATGAAACAGTGAGAAAATCTGTCTTTTAACTTTTCTATTCTCTTTTATCTCTCAAATTCTCTCCCTTTCTGTTTTTAAAACTCTCTCCCATGTGTTTTTCAGTGTGTACCCGTCTCTCCCCTATTCCAGAAAATCACCTCTATTTATAATTAAAACATCCAAAACCTAATGGTGCCACCCCTGCCCATCCTTTTTCTCTGTTTTTAGCACTCAACCTTGTCTAAGTGTGGGTATTACTAATATTAAACTCCTGATTTCAGAGGGCAGTCAGTGGCCTGCTGTACAGCAGGTTCCACTACTCAAAGGGGCATATTAATATGGGTTGTCCTAATGGCTTAACATGTGCTCACATGGTGGCAGTCCACTAGTTCTAACAACTTTTATGAAACTAAACTTAATTCAGCTATAACCAATTCAGTAACTAACAGAATCAATGTCAATCAACCACATGAATCAACAAATCGCCAACTCAATACAATTTAAAACAATGATAACCCACTGCCCGGGCTTTCACACCACAAATTCTATGCGATTAGACGATGACATTCGATTAACTATAACATGTGTTATTGATAACAAATCGAAACCAATAGACAGTGATCTTACAAATCTCGGCCAATGCCGGACATATGCCAAGTTAACTATTCGACGATGCTAATCGACGCGAGTTCGTATCCTATAACTAACATATTCAATTAAACAAATCAGAAACAACAAATTGACCAAATAAAGGTCTTTGATAGAAGAAAGAAAAACAGAAAATTGAAAACTATTTAAAGAAAATCAACGACGAATGAAACTACAAAACGATTAAACTAAAACGACGGGTATGAATAAATGAGAACATAAAAGAAGAAGAAATACCTTGAAAAATATTCGAGGCTCGGCCAACTTGGGCTTTGGGATTCAAGGTTGAAAAGACCTTAATTGAAATGTTTTTCTAGTGAAAAACAAGTCAATTAAGGTCTATTAGACCTTAATCTCCATGAAGTCCGATGAAGAAACTCCAATTCGAGTTTTAGGGTTCATGCGGTTTAATTGAAATCCGACAAATCCTGGGTTGATTCGAAGGGAACCAACGACGGTATGGTGGTGAGGTATGTCCTGGGATTAAAGGGTGTAA
>JASVEL010002414.1:0-169066 GCA_032618575.1 Nicotiana noctiflora | reverse complement strand
GGTTTTTTAATTAAATTTTATCCGCGGCCTATTTTATATTTCCTCCATTTTTGCACCACCTTGAGAGCTTTTTGGTAGTTTTTGAAGGGAATTTTGACGGAAATTGATTGGAGGTAAGTCTCGTGGCCTAGAAACACCATTTAATTGAAGATTCATCCTTTAATTCTCTGAAATTTGGGTAAACATTGAAGAAACTAGGGGCTTGATTTTTGGAATATAAATTTGGAATTTGAAGGGGCATTTAAACTCTAATTTTGATAAATTTTATATGTACGGACTCATGGCGAGACGAAGATTTCGGAGATGTAAATTTCGTAATTTTTCGAGAAGTGGGTCCGGGGCTCGGGTTTTGCCAACTTTGTATTTTTGGGTGTTTTTAGAGTTCTTTCAATTGGGTTATGTTCCATTAGCTTATTATAACGTATTCCTTGTGGTTTTGATCAGATTCGGCGCGTGAGGAGGTTGATTCAAGAGGGAAAGGCTTAGCGGACTAGCCTCGTGGCCGGTTTGAGGTGAGTAATAGATGTAGATGATGACCTGAGGGTTTGAAACCCTGGTATATCACACTGTGATTCTATATTAAGGTGAGACACATACTCTACGGTGAGTGAGGGGTCAATTGTGATTGGGGACTATGGCTTAGTTCGCCCGAGTGTTGTACTATGTTATTGGCTAGAAATTAGCTGGCAAACCTCTTACTTGGATGGTTATGAATATATTTGGGCTATATGCCGATTATTTGGATCCCGTAGGGATTATGATCACTGTTTCCAAGATGTTTAGCATTTTTTCATGATATCAGTCATGAGTTAAACATTGTCTCGAAATGGCTAGTAAAATTCTAAGGTTTTAAACAGCTAAATTATAATTTCTGATAATTGGAACTGAAAATGGTAAGTTTGACTGTGCCCGTGTGGCTTATATGCATTGCTGGACTAATTGTGGATCGGGCTGCACGCCGCAGCAAATGTTATGATGATATTATGCTTGGACTATAAGAGCTCCTCCGGAGTCTGAACCCCCACAGTGAGCACGGGTACCCAAATGGATCGGGCTGCGTGTCGCAGCGGCCATGTGCATTGCATTGCATTCATACATCTATATATGCCTATGTTATCTATCAAAATTTGTTGTTGTCCCACTGTTAAATGTGTAGAAGTACGGGTTGTAGCTTTGCATTGTTGTATTTCAGGATTTCTTACTATTAGTCATAATATATGTCTATTACCACTTAGTTGGAAGTACTCACTTTACTCCTTGTACCATGTATTCAGATTCAGGTGTCTCAGGAGCTTAGCTGAGTTATTTGCTGCTTCAGAGCATTTCCGGAGTTGTCGAGGTAGTTGCCTGACGTCCGTAGGACCCGACTCCTCCCTATCCCTTTATCATTTTTCCGTAGTTTTTAAAATTTGTATTACTGAAGTCTTATTACTCTGTATTTAGTAGAGGCTTTAGACTCATGACCCTCGGGTCTTTGGGAGTTTGTTTAGCATTATCTTGATATTCGGATTAATTCTATCTATGAGTTAAAACTTTTAGCTTCATTGTTGTCAATGATATTCAAATAACTGGTTTTAAGCTTCATGCTCAGGTTGAGAGTGTATATGGTCGGGCTTGTCTAGTAATTGTGCTGGACACCATCACGACTGTGTTTTGGATCGTGACAATTATAAATGCCTATTGGGCCACATATTATATGTAATTTGGACTTTGTGGAGTTGTAGTCCATTGACCCCCAGGGCATCTGTTATTGAACATTTGTGCTTAGGGTTCTAGTTACCGGAATCTAAGCCTGAAGTTTTTTTGAGTCGAGAAACTTACGGAGGCATCAAACCTCTTTACCTGGGGGTTACTTAGGGTGGCCTTGTGGGTTTGGCATCCGTGTTTAGGGAAGGTGACTGTGCGCCATTCAAAGATCTGCTCCTTTGGGTTGTCCTCGCCATTGGTGTCGTCAATGAGCTCTCCTTGAGTGACTGATGTTCGGAATTCGCAGCTTATTTAGGTATGGCCAATTCTTCCACATCCCGTACAGAGAATACTTTCCCTTTCATAAACTAGTGCCTGGTTGTGGGTGCCGATAATGACTTTTGTTGTCACCGGGATATCTAGAGGAACTTGGACACATTCTGGCATATCTCCCTCTTAGGGTGGAGGAACTACATGTATCAATCTTCAAGAGATTGCCCACTATGTTGCCTATTTGTTCCAGAATAGCTGTGTCATAAAATTCCGTCGGCAGTTGTAGGAGTCTGATCCAACAATTTGACTACTCAAAAACATTTGGCTCACATCTACGCATTGACAGGAAGTGTCCTGCCACAAACCAAGGGCCCTCACTTAGAACCTTACTCATGCTCTTCTTTGCGTTGAATTTTGCGATGAAGAACTCACTTCCTAGATCAATTAGATTAAGGGTTCTTCTAGTTTTCATAGATTGGAGAGCTTGGCCTTGAAAAGGTGGTACGTGATTCTCCCCCTCCCCCCAAATAATTTGATGATCAAAGAGTGTTTCCAAAGTTTATAGAGTCCAATTTTGTCTTCCATAGACAGAGGGATCAATATATTTTTCGGATTTAGTTCGAAAGCTTACGTAAGGCCACTGGATTGTGGTATGTCATAGCTTGTCGAGGAAGAAAGATTCTTGTCGAGTAGCACTTCTTTGAAGGAGATTGATTTGAATTTTTTTTCTTTCATCGCATTGGTTAACGTCATTTGTGGTATATCTTGAGATTTCGGTGAGATGAAAGGGATGAAGATGTGGCCATGCTTGGTTGGATGGGGTTAGTGTTTAGTTAGAGAGATGTTGGTCTTTCTCACTATGTGATTTTTAAGGGCATGCATTGGATTTAGGTACCTAATTAATTTTAAATTTTGAATTTCAAATTAGGTCATTCTTTTAATAACAAAAGAATAATTCTCTAATAGTACTTTTCATTGTGCCTTAAATATTTCTTTAGCTGCCTTGTGGACAAGGGGAGTAGTTGTTGTTTTTACATAAATCAAAGATTGCTTACTGTTTCCTCTTTTAATGCACCACTTCAGGCCACCTCTTCTCTCTCTGTATGTAGTTCTTTCCCCACCACCACTTCATTCTCATCTCATCCCCCAAACCCCCTTCTCTCTCTTCTGTTTCTTATGTTAAGCAGTGAGTTCCTTAACATATCTATTGACTCTAATTTTTATGTCAACACTTATAAAAACAGCTCAAAATCTTTGATCATTTTTTCTAAAACGGTGTCTAATACTTTTTTGTTTTTTACATTTCAGGTTGTATCATAGATCTGTTGCTTCTTCTGGCTGCAGTTTCACTGGTACATTCTTTGCTTTTGATCTTTTTTTTCTTCCCATATATATATATTTTGTTTTTTATAGATTAAGTTATTTGCTACTGTGAACCAATGCTGGGATTTTATGTGTTGGTTAAGCTTTTCAGTTCTTGTGTTATTTGTGAATTTTTTTTGTGTGAGAATGGTTTTTTAGCGGAGATTTTTCTTGAGAATTATTTTGGGTTTCTGTTTTAAAGGTTCTACCTTTTTCTTGTTTTGTTTTCTTGTTGGGTTTGCTGAGTTTTAATGGGTTTCTGATTTAAAGGTCGGATCTTTTTGCTTTTTTGGATTGCTGATGTTTGATTCTATGTATAAATGGAGATTTTCTTGAGAATTCTAATGGGTTTCTGCTTTAAAGGTCCAATCTTTTTATATTTTTTTGGGGGTTTGCTGATGTTTGAGTCTATTTATAAATAGAACTTTTTCTTGAGTTTTAATGGGTTTCTCATTTAAAGGTCCATCGTTTTTATTTCTTTTTTTGGGTTGCTTGATTCTATGTATAGAGTTCTTTCATTAGGCCCTCTTTTGTTTTCCAAGAAATTAAGGATGAAAGCTATTTTATTTGGTCTTTTGATACTTCTGCATACAGCTGATTTGAACATGGAATGTGTTAACCTGCTTATTGTTTTGATGAAAAAAGCTTTTTCTTATCTTGATGATGTATTGAAGAGTTGAAAAGTTGGGATCTTTCGTCCATGCTCTCTGGAGTTTGAGAATCCAAAATCAAGAATTCTTCGTTTGTTCAATCTTATTCCACGCTCATTGGTATTTGATGACTGTGTATCTTATTGCAGACATATCTTCTCTTTTCTCTTTTTTTCTTCTCATTCTGTTTAATCTTTCTTCTTCTCATGCCAACTGTTTATGTGACCAAATTCTTCATATGTTTTCTTTTCTCTTATTCCCACTACCTCGGTTTTCTATCGGAAACAACCCCTCTTCCTTCATAAGGTAGAGGTAAGGTCTCGATACGCATTACCCTCCTAAGACCCCATGTGTGGGATTTCACTGGTTTTTTTTTTGTTGTTGTTGTTGTCCCACTACCTCGGTCCAATATTTCTAGTGCATTTTTCCTTTGTGGTTGATGATGTCTATTTTGTCTCTATTTGAATATGCCTGAGTGGTTACATAATAGTTTTGTATGTAAGTAGAACAAGTATTAGGATATCTGTACATAATTGATGCTATTGCTCTGAAAGTATACCATAATTGAAGGATAGTTTTCAAAAATATCAATGCTATTGGGAGGCAGTCTACTCTTATGACCTTCATCTCATCGACAGGAACCAAGGTCACATAGAGGCTCTGAATTTTAGGTAGTAATAGTAGTTGCACATAAAGTGCAATGTTTTGTTGACATGGAGATGTCTTATCTAGCTTCTTTTGAGAAACCTTGTATTTGTGAAGAGAATGAAAATGCCTTTGAGAGCATGATACTCCAGAATTGTGTTACTGATGCGAAAGCATAAATTAGATGTAACTGTATCTGATTTCCGCTGTGAAGTCATGTTAATATGCTCATCAGCTAACATTTGGTAGCACGAGAAGTGGAAAAATCTTTGCTTCAATATGCAGTATACAACCTTTCTGTTCTTAAATCCTTGGATACAATTCAATGTGCAATCTCTTAACTACCCCCCCCCTCCACCCACACTGCCACAAAAAATGAAAGGGAGCAGTGACATTTTCCACCAATCTTAGGCCGCACGTTTTACATCATTATCATAACATGTTGATTATAATTCTATTCTACTGCTGTCTTATGTACCTGCCTAAATTGGACTAAGTATGGTTTACTTTAAATTTTCCAGATGTGCTAAGGACAAAGTGTGTGGATCTTCAGGCACTACGATACTATCTCAAATTCTCTTTGAGGTTGTAATTTGGTGTATAATATAGCCCTAATGCAGGGGCGACGGAGTGCCTTCGGTTCCCTGCAAGAATCTTTAGGTTTCAATCATGGTTCTACGTCTGGTGAAGGTGGTGCAGATCAGCAGATATGCTGGAATAATGATCCTGCACAAAATCACCTGACAGATTATATGGTATCTTCTAATGAGACCAATTTTCCGTTTTTCGATCCTGTGAACCAAGGGAGACAGAACGTAACCGGGTGGAGTTTAGGAGAATCCAGCTCCTCTATTACACCGAATTGTGCAAGTTGGAGTGAACAGAAAACAGATCATGGATGGTCATCCACAATGACCACTTATCCTGGACCTTCACATTTCTGTAACGAACAGCAATATGGGTCTTCTGACATTCTGTCATTGAGTAATACTGAAGAAAATTTAAGCAGCCATCGGATAAATAACAGCACTTTATTTTCTCAAGGTTATAGTTCTAGCACCATTCCTCATGATATCAACAGAAATCCAGTATTTGAGGGACACAGCGACGATAACGATGATGACGATGACTGTCAAGTGATGGAGTGTACTCCATACAACTCTGATAGACCAGGAAAAGAGCAAAACTCATCTGCTAGTACTTCTGGAACCAATGGATATTTGATGGATGATAGTGATGGCAGGCCAGACAGTTCACTGGATGGTCGGCGCTTTTGTAAGAGAAAAGCACTTGAAGGATATCTAGCGCAATCTTCAGGGAGTGGTAGTTCTGATTATATTCCTCTTGCTGATAATAGCTTATGGGATTCTGTACCTGCTCCTCCACATAGTATGAGTGCAGGTGCAAATATCTCTGCTCCATCAGAAAGTAACAGAAGCATCAATATGTCAGAGCAGGTGATCCCAAGACTTGGGCTTACCATGGGAGGAGCCGTTACTGAAGTTCCTCTTGATACACCGGCTTCAAGATCTCAGAGAAATTTCAGGGTGAGGATTAATGGCTCACTTCAGCAAGATTATCTTCCTAGTAACCCCTTTCCTGCTGTGGATGATGTTGAAAATGTTAATCTGTCATCTGAACTGCAATTACCAGAGCTCCTTCCTAATATCTCTTTGGATTTGAGGTCTGTGTCTGCTGCAGATAGTGGAAATACTCAAAGGCAGCCTGTTGCAATGCATGTTCCTTCTCTGCATCGACGTGCACAGGCTAGGTGGAATTCAGCATCAAGTTCAAGAACTGGCAGTTCATCAAGTTTTTCTGGTGAGAGAAATTCAGCAACAGTTGAAGAGCCTAACTCAAGAAGTGTGTCAAGAAACATCTCACAACATCCTATATTCATACCTTCAACTGATGGGAGAAACTTGAACCAAAATCCTGCCAACTGGAGTGCAGGCGGAAGAAATATTTCTGTTGCTGGAAATGTCGCATCCACATCTCGCAACAGCTCCAGTTCAGGGGTCCACACATCCTCTCCTAGGGTTCTCCACAGATCTCCTCAATATCATCGGAGACTGCAAGAATTAGTCCGTAGATCTTTGTTGTCTTCAGATGGTGCTGAATCTGGAGGTCATAGTGGTAATAATCGTCCACTACGTTTGAGTTCTGCTGTCTCACAGGAGACGGCACCGTCTGGAAACCATGAGCATCGCACATTGAGTTCGAGGTCATCAATGATGTCGGAACGACATCTTGATGGTGCTACTGGAGTCCCTTATTCCTGGAGGAATTTGGCTGCTGCACGTGAACGAAGAAGCAGGGTAGTCACTGAGGTATTTCACTTAACTGGTCATGTCATAGTTATCACCTCCTTGTCTCATTCAACATGAATTGTTGGGTGCACAGGTGTTCCTGTCACTCTAATTCCATGAGATTTCCTTTAGTGATCAAATTAAGGGAAGGGGTCCACAACCGCAAGGGGTGAAACAGGCGGCCCACCCAACTTTGTTTTATACATGCATACATACCTGTCCCTAAGTTGGATTGACAGATCAAATTAGGGAAGATATGGATGTAATTTATGGGTCTCACATGTTTTACCAAATTTCGGATTAACAGATCGTTGTTGTTAGCTTGTTAAAGAACTAGAATGAGAAGGTCTCCGTTCCTTCTTTGTGCAATGTAGTTTGCATTGTTGAAGCCTTCTTTACCAGCTACGCACCAGCTGAATATCTTTTTATTGAACAGATTCGCAATGTGTTAGATCTTATGCGCAGGGGAGATGGCCTAAGATTTGAGGTTAGATTCTTGCCATTACCTTATAAAAAATATTACAAAAAGATTTGAGTTTAGGTTCTTACTGTCACTTCAACTGAATGATGAGCTTTATACCTATTTCCCTTGCATAACGGAAGTTAGAGGCGTAGCAAAATGTTGGGACATGAAGAGGTTTTGAATTAGTTCTCTTCTTGTCTTAGGGAGGAGTTAAACTGATAGAATTAGCTATCAGACCATCTCTTCCCAAATTTAAATGATTCCTTCCTCATATTCCAGGATGTTATGATGCTTGATCAGTCAATGTTCTTTGGGATGCCGGATATACATGATCACCATAGGGATATGCGGCTTGATGTTGATAATATGACATATGAGGTTAGTGTGCTAAACAGAATTACATTACATTCTATTGCGAAGACGATGTGCTAAACTGTGCCTGTGTGATGTGTTTCCAGGAGTTACTGGCACTTGGAGAGCGCATCGGGGATGTTTGCACTGGGCTAACTGAAGAAACTATTTTGAGTCGTTTGAAGCAGCGAAATTATATTTGCATAAAAACAGAAGAACCCGAGGATACAGAACCATGCTGCATATGCCGGGTACTCAATTTGATGTTCTCTACTATTATTGCATGCCTACTTAAAGTTCATACAATTAGATTGGACTCGCCGAGTGGAGTTTTCAACGGGTTTTCATTCATTTGCAGGAAGAATATAACGATGGAGATGATGTTGGAACACTGAATTGCGGCCACGACTTTCACGCTGGCTGCATTAAGCAATGGCTCATGCAGAAGAATTTATGCCCGATTTGCAAAACAACAGGGCTGACTACGTGAGGAAACGTATTCTCACGTTTAAAGAAAATGGATCGCGCTACTGAAGATTGACGCCACTAAGTCCTCTTCTCTTCCATGCCTTAGTTTGAGTAAGATCCTGTATTTTTTTCTCGTTAATTTTATTACATCTCCATTGGAGAGTTTATTCAACAAGTCAATTTAGCGATTAGACATTCATTTAGGGAAGAATTATCTGGAAATTTACATTTCCTTTTCCAATTAATTGAAACCATGAACATCAGCGTGGTTCATTGCTTCTGTTCTTTTATACAATACAAAATGCATGAGTATCCCTGTGCATGCCTTTGATCGTTTTACCAGTTTAGAGGATTAATCAACTATGTAGACTGTGCAAGCCCTTATGGGATCATATAGTTGGCGAACAAGGAGATTATAGTGACATGATTATTAGAGGCGGATCCAAGATTTGAACGTTTTAGTTTCAAATTTGAAATTCTACCACATTGTATCTAATTTAGTGGGTTCAAACTCTATATCTTACACTTATTTAGTTGGATTTTTAATACATATACAGAGCTTAAGACGAAGCTACTAGGTTCAGATGAATTTGTAGCTTCTTCATTGGCTCCGTCCCTGATGATTATAATATTGTGGTAGATAATAACGACTTATTTAGTGGACATATTTTGTTGGTAAATGTTTAGCTCATTAGACTAAAAATTGGATATATAAGATTTATTGTAATATATGTATTTGATTTAAACATATAAATTGCACAAAAATTTATTTTCAAGTTTAAGCTTGTCTTTATCAAAAAGCTTTGGAGAATGATAAATGTGTCATTTTGTTGGTTTTATCCCAGAATTGGTAATCCGAGAATTATTATCTTCCATGAAGAGGGTGGTATAAAAATAATACCACAATTGTGGTATAACAACCATAATTATTAATCCTGCAATCAAACGTTGTACCAAATATTTGATACTTTATCCGTTCACTTTTATTTGTCCATTATAGTAAATATAAAAAAATATTTTTACTTGTCTATTTTAGCAAATCAAGAAAAACCAAACAATATTAGGAACAAGATTCTCTATATGTTTCCACAGTACATATGCCACAAATAAAGAACACACGATATTTAACTGAAAAATTTCTTACTCGAAGGATTAAAAATCACGATCTATCCTAGTAGGATTTCATCTTCACTATATTTAGCAAACTTTAGATTACAACCTATTGCAATCTAGGAATTAAACTCTTAATCTCTCACCTTTTACAATAACTCTATTGTAAGCCCTTTGCAATAACTCTATTACAAAGCAACAAACCTTGACTAACTCTTGTCAAGAAACCAAACCAAAACAATGGTTGAAATCTGTCCTAGTAAGGCACTCCTTGAAATGAAGAATAAAATGACAAAGACTCAACAAACCTAAGGACTTAAGATATCTTTAATCTCTGGTCCTTGAGGTTGTAGCAGCTTTGTTCTTGAGAAAGGTGGTGGGTAGCACTTGAAATCCCTTGCCTCATATTGATAATATATGAGTGAGGTCATCAAAGATGATGCAAGGGAGTGTCCAGCATACTGCACGCTTCAACAGTGTTGTTGTACTGTTGCCAGTGCAATGCAACACCTTTAATAATTGTGGAGTTGACTTGTACTGCGACCGGAAGAACCGATGCGTATTTGTTCCCTCTGCTTTTCCCTCATCTAATTTCATTGAGAAGCCAATTGTATCAAGTTTCTTATCTTGGTTAACTCATGAAGTTTGTCAATTCATCAAAACAAAGATGTATAACTTATCAATTTTCCCCTTTTTGATGATGACAAACTTAGAATTGATATTCTCATATGAGAACCAGATTTCACGTTATTTCCCCTACGAATCAGCCATATTCCTCTGAAGAACCTGTTTCCTCCCTTTCAATTTTAGTCTATGACGGCCAAGGGAACTGATCACATTTGGTCCCTTATCTGGTTCCCCGAAATTGTTTGGCAAATCATCAAAACACGAAATATCATAACTTATCAAATTTTTCCTTGTTGACGATGACAAACCCAAAATTGATATTCCCCCCTGACAACCAGATTCCTTACATGTACTGATCAACCCAAAATTGATATTTCTCTTTACAACCAGATTCCTTGCATATTTCCACTACGAATCAGACCTATAACCAACATATTAACAACAACGTATCCTTTGCGGAGCAAACCTACACGACACAACATATCAATTCAATTATGTTCCTCCCCCTTGTTGATACCTATGTAACTTCCTCTGTAATACCCCCAGACTTTAGACTGAGTCCCACATCGGCAAAACACATTCAGACCCTAGTGACGCATTTTAAACTCGTGAGGGCCTAGCCCAAAGCGGATAATTTCACTAGCGGGCTAGGCGATTACAAATGGTATGAGAGTTAGTCTTGTTTCAACCTTGCGGATGGTGAGTCAGTGTTCAATTGAGTTTAGGCAAATTTCGATTAGGCGGGGCAAACCTCAGTGTTGAGTCTAAATAAATCCTATGCGGTGGGGCAGACCTCACCGAGGGTGCTGAGTCCATAAGAAGGGGTATATATAACACACTAGACTTTAGATAGAGTCCCACATCGGCAAAACACAAGAGGGATACTAGGTATATAAGTTAGCAAGCCTTAGACCCTAGTGACGCATTTTAAACTCGTGAGGGCGTAGGCCCAAAGCAGACAATATTACTAGCGGGCTGGGCTATAACATCCTCCTTTTGGCATTTTTGAAAAGAATAATAGAAGAAGCACAACCAAAAAAAGGTTTAGCAATATTAACTCATACAACTTGGCAACACAACATAACAATAACAAGAATAATAAGTGAATGTCATTGCACAAAATAGATTGATTGCCCATAATGGAGTAATTATAACAAAAACACAACAGTTTCAATCAATACAGAATATGAAAATTTAAACAACTAAAGTACTAATGTCATCAAACACAAAGATCAAAAGAAGATAGGAATTTGAAGGAATATGGAAAGGGTGAAAAACATGGATCACTAGATAGGAAGAAAATTAACGAGCTAAGGCATTGATGAGCTTGACCGTTAGTTCATTCGCAGTCCTCTGATCAATGATCATCTACTCTCTCAAGTCCTCCACATGTTTCATCAATCTTTCGTTCTCAGCCTTCAACTGAGCATTCTCTTCTACCAAGGGACCACAAAGACCCGGTCCTCTATATCTCTAAACGAGCTTAACCATCAGTTGGAACGCCAAGAATCTTCCCAAGCTTCTCCTCATCAAGAACAAACTCAGTCCCATTCACATGCAACGTATCCGTAACAGACAAATTTGCATAGAATTTTTTCACTTCTTCTTCATAAACTTTAGAACTTTGAGGAACAAAAAGGTGATTCCATTTTTAGAACTTAACAATGTCAAGAAGTTCCTCCATTTTCAGCAATGACAGATCAAAAACTCTGCCCAAGGACACTTTTTGAGACTTCAGAGTCTCATTCCTCTCCAACTCCGATAACTCAACACTTTGTTTCTTTAATGAACCAGGCACTCACTCACACTACCCTTTTTTTTCTAACGGTCAGGTCTCCCTCTTCTCCTTCTCAATCTATTCACCCTTATAATCTGTTATATTTTTCTCAACCGACTTTCTTTACTCCATTTGGCTCTTCTTTGAATTCTTCCTCACAAGTGGAGATTTTTTCACTTCATTCTCCTCATCCTCCACACCCACCACATCAGTAGGTGACTCCACTTCATCATTAATCAGCCTACTTTTCACCAATCATTTTTACTAGATCTGAGGTTTGTTTAAACGCAGAGCAAAAAAAATTTATCATCAGAATCAATATCCTGGAATGACTAGAAGGACCATGTCCTTCATTTAGTTCCTCTTTTTCAACACATTCACCAATTCCCCCTGAGTTTCTTCACCACTTCTTCCAACTTCCATGTCTTCTACAAACCCAACAACAATTTAACCTAACTCTTTAGAATATTATATCTACCCCCTCCCCATTCAGTTAGAGATCCATCAAAATCTACCGAAGACTTCTTGGGGTTTGATTTAGATGGAGTTGGAATTTCGGAAGGTGACAGGGGTGGGTTCAAAATAGGATGGAAAGAATCGGTTATGATTGGGTGTGAGAAAAAGAAATATTTTTTTAGGAAACGGGTCGGTTCAGAAGAGGTGTAACATTTTGGACTTCAAAAATTAGGATAGATGCGAGAATAAATGAATGACATGATACTCAAGAAGTTTAAAAAGCATATAATTATTGAAGAGACTGCTAACCTGAGTCACAGGAACCAGGTTCCGTGACAATTTTTGAAAATTTGAGCAAAAACTTCTAGAAGTGCAATGTCACTCTTACTTGTTTTGTCCTGAAACTGCCATATGTGTATGCATGTAACATTATAGATTTGAGTTAGATGTCACCAAAAACCACTCTTTAGCATTGTACCTTTCCTTATTAACATAGCCAACCATCAAGGGATGAGGTCCTTAGTTGAGTTTGATCAATACCAACTCCTGACGATTTCTTTCAAAGTGTTCCATGCTCAACGCCTCTGTGAAGATGTCTAGTACCTGGTCCTCTGCCTTTCTGAACTTCATAATTTGAAGGACCAGGTTCCTCCATATTTGAACCATCATTAACATCAACAGAATTATAACTTCCACTCCTTTGTTCTATACCAAGAGTACCTGATACAACATCATCAACCTTATGCTCAGCTTCAATTGAGGTTATACAAGAGCCATGTTCCTGTATATCTGCTGGAGGTTCTGTTGCATCTTCTTCATCACTTTGCTTGACTTGACTCATCAAATCAGTCTTTCCATTGTCAATATCTATAGCTTTTCTATGAGATTTGAAAAATCTCCATCTTCATCTTCCTTGTTATGTGACACTTTCTCACTCGATTCATGGGATTCATCAAAAATCACATGCATACTTTCTTCTACATATTGAGTTCTTTTGTTGTAGGCATTGTAACCCTTGCTTTAAGAGGGGTAACTAACAAAAATCCCATCATCACTTTTTGCATCAAATTTTCCCAAAGCCTCATTACCATTGTTGAGAACAAAACATTTGTATCCAAACGCCCTCAAATAAGTCAACTTGGATTTTTTCCCATTAAGCAGCTCATAGGGAGTCATCTCGAGCAGAGACTTGATCATGCACCTGTTGATCAAGTAATAGGTAGTGTGGACTGCTTCAGTCCACGAACCAGGTCCTTCATAACTAACTCTTTCAGTGAAGAGAAACTTGCTTGCCCCAATTTTCTGTGTCATAAATAATCATCATCATCGATGGCACTTAGGCATGTTAATTCACCATCATTCAGTGAATCAAAGTCTGCAACATAGATATTCTTGAACCTTTTGGCTATCAACAGTACTTCACCAGATTTGAAATTGGTGACAGTGCAATATTGTGACAAGAATTTCACTTCATTTTCCTTGTTACATATTTGAGACACACTCAACATGCTATATTTCAAGCCATTCACATAGTACATATTCTCAATTGCATGGGAGAATGTTTTGCCAATTTTGCCAACACTAAGAATATAGCTCTTTTTGCCACTTTCAAAGAACACACTCCCACCTTGGAAGGCCTTGAGTGAGAGGAAGTCATATGCTTCGAGCAGCCACTATCCATACACTATTTTTGACTGCTTCCTGTCACTCCAGCTTGCACACAAAATCAATGATTAGACTTAGGAACCCAATCCAGCTTGGGTCCCTTATAATGATAGAATGGGCCGATCAAAATTTTTTTTACCTGTGGAGGTAGCACATATTTTCTTTTTCAGGGAACCAAGTTCCTCAACAGTCGGCCCTTTTTTAACAAAAACTTTATTTTTCTGCAAAGACTGAATTTAGTTTTACAAGAATCCTTGTAATGACCCGTTTGACCATAATGAGTACACAACCAATTATCAACGATAATTACATACTTGATATGGGGATTGTAGGAGGTTTTAGCCCTTTGGAACCCGATTCCTTGCATGTTTCCACCAATATTCTTGTACATAGACATTATTACATCAGAGGACCATGTACATTTTAGAGATTTATCAAGATCATTTTTAACCCTTTTCAAATCCTCCTGAAGTTGTCTATTCTTTTCAAGTTCAACATCAAGATTTGTTTTAACTTTCTTACGCTCACTCTCAAGCTCAAGTTCAGCCTCACTAGCCACTTATTTTCCTTTAGGGATATCTATCCCATTTTTCATTTGGTTTTTCAACAAGGTATTATCTCTGGTTACTTCTTCTGCATGTTCCTTCAATTCTACAATGAAAACTATCATATCATCCCTCTCTTGTTCTATGTGACCAATTTCTTCAATTAGATCATGTTTCTCATTAATGAGGCTATGATAGGCATCAATCAACACATTTTCTAAGGACATCATTTTTTTTAGAGTAAGTTTTTAAATTTCTTTGAACATCAAGAAAACTTACCTCATCTTTCTCATTGTCCTCGTCATTATCAGATTATCCATGAATGCAAAGATTGACTCGTACTCTAAAGATTCATTGTCAACAGCCATCATAGATACATCTCCTTGGTCATCCTCACCTTCAAATTCACTGGAGGAACCTCCCCAAGCAGCCAAAGCTTGCTTCACCACGTTGTCAACATCATCTTTTCTTTTGAACTTCCTGTGAGGGACCTAGTCCCTCTTAGCCGCCTTGTCAGTGTTAGTTTTGTAATGATCTTGCTTATGAAGAGGACAATCATTAATGAAGTGTCCAGACTTTTCACACTTATGACAACATTTTCTTTGAAAATCCTGCTGGAACTTCCTTTCTTTGGAATCACACCATTTTTTCGAATCATCTTTTGGAATCTTCGAGTGAGATACTCCATGTCGGATTCATCACTACTTGAGTCATTTTTGGTAGCCTTGAGAACCAGGTTCTTCTCCTTTTTGGGATCTCTTCTTTCAAAATCTTTATTTTTCTTCATCTCATAGGTTTTGAAATTTCCAATAAACTCGTCAATAGTTAGCTTTCGCAGATCCTTGTCTTTAGTGATATCATTCACTTTACTTTTTCAGGAACTTGGTATAATACTGAGTGTTTATCGGACCAGCTTATTTCTTGGGATGACTTCTCCAAGGGAGTGAAACTCATTAATAATGGAGGTGAAACATGTATGCATGTCCTGAATAGACTCATCCTTCTTCAACTTGAAAAGCTTGTACTCAGTAGTAAGTATATCAATTTTTGATTGCTCAACCTGAGTAGTTCCCTCATGGGTAGTTTTGGAGAGCTTCCCAGATCTCCTTAACTGACTAACAGGCAGAGATGCAGTTGTATTCATCTGATCCGATGCCACAAACAAGAATCTTCTTTGCCCTGAAATTCTTCTTAATAGTCTTTTATCGGCATCGTTGTACTGCTTTCTTGTTTTTGGGACTCTAACTGTTTCCTCACCAACAATTGTCATGGAAACAAAAGGTTCATTGCACATTATATCCCACAACTCTGAGTCCTCAGTCATGATGAAGTCATGCATTCTTGTTTTCCACCAACCATACTATTAGCCGTTGAATCGTGGGGGTCTATAGGTTGATTGTCCTTCCTCGAAGTCTGGTGGAGCAGCCACGATGAAGATCATTTCTAGGTGTTAACCTTTTAGAAAGAACCTACTATGATACCAAATGATAGAAACTAGGAGTCCACCAAACAATATAGAGAACCAGGTTCTCTATTTGTTCCCTGAGTAAATAAGCGGAAAGTAAAACCAGACAGTATAGGAAACCATGTTCTCTTTTTGTTCCCATAGTAAATACGAATGAAACTAGGAGTCCACCAAATAATATAGAGAACCAGGTTCTCTATTTGTTCCCTAAGTAAATAAGCGGAAAATAAAACCAGACAGTATAAGAAACCACGTTCTCTATCTGTTCCCATAGTAAATATGATAGAAACTAGGAGTCCACCAAACAATATAGAGAACCAGGTTCTCTATTTGTTCCCTAAGTAAATAAGCGGAAAGTAAAACCAGACAGTATAGGAAACCATGTTCTCTATATGTTCCCACAATAAATATGCAGCAAATAAAGAACACGTGTGTCACGACCCAGAATTCTCACCTTCAGGACCGTGATGGCACCTAACATTTCACTTGCTAGGCAAACCAACGTTAGAATAGTTTTAAGCCATTTTAAAACAATCAACTTAACTAAAGTCGATTAAACTGAAATAAATGTAATAGAACTGACATAAAGTGCGAAAAGTCATAACAATCGAAATATCTAAGTACAAGCCAGAACTGGCGTGACAAGTGCACGAGCGACTATAATAATACATATAATGGTCTGAATGAAAGTAAAACTATATGAAAAGAAGTAAACAGCTGGGATAAAGTAGAAGGTGACTTCAGAGTTGCAAACGCCAAGCAGATGTACCTCAAGTATCCGTCAGATGTCCAATTTGAGTAATCTACTGACCGCCGCTGGGACTGACTCCAAAGTCTGCACAAGAAGTGAAGCAACAACGACAACGATAACAACAACGATAATAATAACAACGATAATAATAATAATAATAATAATAATAATAATAATAATAATAATAATAATAATAATAATAATAATAATAATAATAATAATGATAATAATGATAATAATAATAATAATAATAATAATAATAATAATAATGATAACAACAACAACAACAACAACAACAATAACAATAACAACAACGATAATAATAACAACGATAATAATAACAACAATAATAATAATAATAATAACAATAATAATAATAATAATAATAATAAGAATAATAATAAAAGAACAACAACAACAACAACAACAACAACAACAACAACAATAATAATAGTAATAGTAATAACAATAACAACAACAACAACAACAACAACAACAACAACAACAACAATAATAATAATAGTAATAGTAATAGTAATAGTAATAACAATAACAATAACAACAATAACAATAACAATAACAATAATAATAATAATAATAATAATAATAATAATAATAATAATAATAATAATAATAATAATAATAATAATAATGATTCTTCCTATACTGAGCGGTGTGTAGTTGATCCTAAATAATCTTGACTGTATCCAAGGAATCCTCTACCAAATTTGTACCCATTAACGAGCCTCCCCCAACTTGAACCATCCAACTGGCGAACAACATTGCCTCCTATACCCATCTGAATGTTCGAATGGTAGTTGTTGTAAGCAAACCCCGCAAATGGCAGGAACTGATCCCAAGGACCCCCGAAATCCATACCACAAGCACGAAGCATATCCTCCAATATTTGAATAGCGCGCTTAGACTGTCCGTCCATCTGGGGATAAAATGTTGTCTCAACTTAACCTACGTACCCAACTCACGTTGTACGACCCTCCAGAAGTGCGAGGTGAACTGCGTGCCTCGGTCAGAAATGATAGACATTGGCACACCATGAAGACGGACGATCTCGTAGATGTTGATCTCAGCTAACCGCTATGAAGTATATGTAACTGCGACTGGAATGAAATGTGTTGACATGGTCAACCGGTTCACAATGAGCAATACTGTGTCGAACTTCCTCTAAGTCCGTGGGAGTCTAACAAAATAATCCATAGTGATAGGCTCCCACTTCTACTCATGAATTTCTAAATTCTAAAGCAAACAATCAAGCCTCCGATGCTCGTACTTTACTTGCTGAAAATTTAGACACCGAGCTACTTATGCAACTATATCCATCTTCATCCTCCTCCACCAATAATGCTGCCTCAAGTCCTGATACATCTTAGCGGCATCTGGATTAATAATACCGAGAACAGTGGGTCTCCTCAAGAATCAACTCACGAAGCTCATCCATATTTGGCATACAAATATGACCTTGCATCCTCAAAACCCCATCATCCCCAACCGTAACCTGCTTGGCACCATCGTGCCGCGCACGTGTCCTTAAGGACAGTCCAATGGGGATCATCATACTGGCGCTCTTTGATGCGCTCATACAAGGAAGACCGAGCGACTGTGCAAGCTAAAACATAACTAGGCTCTGAAACATCTAACCTCACGAACTTATTGGCCAAATCCTAGACATCTGCAACAAACGGCCTCTCACCAACTGGAATGTACACAAAGCTACCCATACTCACTACCTTTCTACTCAAGGCATCGGCCACCATATTGCCTTACCAGGATGCTACAAAATGGTAATATCATAGTCTTTCAAAAGCTCCAACCAGCTCCCCCGCCTCAAATTGAGATCCTTTTGTTTGAACAAATACTGTAGACTTCGATGATCCGTGAATACCTCATACGACACGACATAAAGTTAGTGCCTCCAAATCTTCAAAGCATGAACAATGGCTGCCAACTCTAAGTCATGAACAGGGTAATTATTCTCATGAGCCTTCAGCTACCGTGATGCGTATGCAATCACCCTACCATCCTGCATCAACAAAGCATCGAGCCCAATACGAGATGCATCACAATACACCGTGTAAAATCTTGAACTGGTGGGAAACACCAACACCGACGCCGTAGTTAAAACAGTCTTGAGCTTCTGAAAGCTCTACTCACACTCATCCGACTATTGGGAACCTTTTTGGGTCAATCTGGTCAATGGGGCTACTATAGATGAACACCCCTTCATAAACCGGCGATAATAATGCGCCAAACCCAGGAAACTTCGGATCTCTATAGCTGAAGTAGGTCTAGGCCAGTTCTGAACTGCCTCAATCTTCTGAGGATCCACCTTTATGCCCTCTGTCGATACGACTTGACCCCAAAAAGGCAACCAACTCTAACCAAAACTCACACTTCAAAAACTTGGCATATAATTAGTTATCTCTCAGAGTCTGAAGTACAACCCGAAGGTGTTGCTCATGCTCCTCTCGACTGCGGAAGTATATCAAGATATCATCAATGAATACAATCACAAAAGAATCCAAATAGGGATTGAACACCAGGTTCATCAAATCCATAAATGTTGTTGGGGCATTTGTCAACCCAAATGACATCACTAGGAACTCATAATGCCCACACCGAGTCCGAAAATCCGTCTTAGGGACATCAGATGCCCTAATCCTCAACTGATGGTAGTCAGACCTCAAATCAATCTTCGAAAATACTTTGGCACCCTGAAGCTAATCAAATAAGTCATCAATCCTCGACAACAGAAACTTGTTCTTGATAGTGACTTTGTTTAACTGCCGATGGTCTATACACATCCTCATCGACCCATCCTTCTTCTTCATGAACAACAAGGGCGCACCCCAGGCCGAGGCACTAGGTCTAATGAAACCCATATCAAGAAAGTCTTGCATCTGCTCCTTCAATTCCTTCAACTCCGGCGGGACCATACAGTATGGCGGAATAAAAATGGGTTGAGTGCCCGGAGCCAAATAAATATAGAAGTCAATATCTCTATCGGGTGGCATCCCCGGCAGATCTATAGGAAACACCTCTGGAAACCCACGAACAACTGGTACTGAATCCATGGAAGGAACCTTTACACTAGAATAGCAAATATAAGCCAAATAATCTAGACAACCCTTCTCGACCATACGTCGAACCTTCACATAAGAGACAACCCTACTGGTAGAATGACTAGGATTCTCGCTCCACTCTAATCTAGGAAACCCCGGCATGGCTAAGGTCACTAATGACGTCCAAATATGCTACTAAAAAGTAAATGGATACGGTTGCATGCAATAAAATTTACCCAACTATGAGTCGGGGTCGAATCCCACAAAGAATAATATGTATGTGATCAGGCGTGTAAGAGAATTATCACTTATTATGCTAAACCAAACACTTAGAAAGTTTTGAGAAAATATTTATAACTAATTGCAAAAATATAAACTAACCTAGAAAGCAAATAAAATGATCAATGGCTACAAGCATAGATGCATTGGGAAACACTCATGTAACGATCCAATGTATTTCACGGTTTTACAAATATGAGCAACTTTATGTTAATTAGCCTCGGGTAATAATTTTATATTAGCTTTTTTTTTGAAGACTAACAAAGCTTCCTAATTTAATTATCCCTAAAACAATTAAGAGATTAAGCACACTCAAATATGGCTACAAGTAGTTAAATCCTATCCTTAGGTTGAATCTATAAAGTGAGGGTTAAAGCCTTAAGTTCTTGTTAATTAATTTTTTCCAGCCCCAAATTTTCTTTCCTAAAAATTAATTCGAAATAAATGGGCGAGTCCTAGTGTTAGCTAATCCATTTGAAAATATTAAAAAACAAGAATAATTAAATAAACAATAAACAATTTCAATATAGCTAAAATTCGTTCAATACATATTCATAAAAAGATATTCAAACCACACTTTAACTATGAATATTCCCATAAACAAGATTCAAGTGTTGGAATAAATACTACACACTTAGATATACTATACAAAGCAAGGAAATAAAGAAACAGAATATAAATGGGTAAGAAATTCTCAACCAAAAGCATCAAATTTTCAAGACCCAAGTGTGTGTGCAAGAACCCTAGCTCCAAAACTTGTGTTGTCTTGTCAAGAAATATCAACTATGTTTTAAGATCTTCCAAAGATGCCAAAGATGTGTTTCCAATAAGCTAGGTCGTGTATTTGTGAGTTTGAAATCGAGAAAATGTGAAAGGCTAAAGCTTTCATAGCTGAAGCCCGTTGACCGCACATGCGGAAGAATCCATGCAGGTGCGATTCCGCAGATGCGAATATCCTCTTACATAAGCGACATTTTGTGGAATATATTTACTTTCGCAGAAGCACTCTTTTACGCACATAAGAGCGACCGCAGATGCGGTAAACCAATCGTTGAAGCGATTTCTGCCTACCATGTCTTCTTCCGCCGATGCGGGCCTTGTCTCGTAGATGCGATATCGCTGAAGGATTTTGCATTGTTTTAACTCTCTTTTGCTTAATTTTACTTCATTTTATTTTAATTCTCTTTAAAACTTCATTTTCCTAAAAATCTAGCAATACACACCATAAACAACCTCATATTATAATTAAAGGACACAAAATCTAAAGAAAATATACTGAAATAAATGATAAAATCACCACTCATCAACACCCCCAACTTAAAGCTTTTGCTTGTCCTCAAACAAATCAACATCAATAACTCAATATGGTTCTGCCATTTAAAGTAAAAGTAGCATTGCTATCATTTACAAATCATATTCTCCAATTAAGCACCATTCTTATAGATATGGTTGTAACTAATAATTAAGCTCAAGCATGAGAATCTCAACCAAATAACTCCCTCATTCAAAACAATCTCAAGAATGCAATGGAGTTTCAACATAATCAAGTGACAACAACCAAGGCTCAAGAAATGACTCAAAAGCACTAGTCTACTACATATGCTCAATTTACACATTTCGGAATATATCAATGTCATCAATCCATAATAATCCATGTGCCCTCACAAGAAATAAAGTCCTAAAATTACCATATTTACAATAACAACACAAGGGACAAATGCGTAAAGATACTCTCAACAAAGAATTTCAAGTGTTACAAAATATCATGCCATAAGCTTACCCTTATTTTAATTCGCCGCCTATTTAAGAACATTCGGTTGGAGATCCCATAAGGACTTTTTAATCTTGTAATGTAGGCTTAGGGAAGGGTAGGATAAGCATTTGGGATACAAGTGACTACACCCTCCTTGAACTCTACTCACATTTGTCTTTCTTTTTGCACTTTGCCTCTTTTTAAATCACATAGCCTTTATTGACATCTAGTTACCAATGTAGAACCACCTTAAAATACCTCTATAATTTTCTCAAGACTCCATATTTTTTTACAACTATTTTCTTTTGGAGATTGAGTATCTTCATATAATTAACTTTGAGGTATATGTTTTTACACACAATGTACAACCTTACCAATTTCCAAATTAACACCAACACCCCCAACTTAGGCTTTTAGTCTTATTCTTAACATTCAAGGAGGGATAAGTTCAAAAGAGGAAATTATTTCACAAAATGGTAAAGGTTTGCAATGAGGTAGCTAAAGAAAAGGTTAAAGCCTCAAATAGGGTAGACTAGTGATAATATTTATGCAATGGTAGATTCAAAAGGCTAAAGAGGCTTTTTGAAAGATCACAAATAATGACTAAGGTCACCCGACAACCAAACATAATTAATATTAGCATTGAAAGACCAACCGGGCAAGTTTCTGATGATAAAAGTAAACACAAAAATTATTTTTAATAATAGCTAACACACATGGCACATGAACTAATCAAGACAGATCAATTTTACTTCTTAATAAGGTCATTTAGAGCAATATTATGCCAACTAGTGGGCAAAGCGTCACCGAATGAGCCAAAAAGTAATCACAAAAATTATTCTTCCCCATGCAACTTACTTTTTCAATTTACAACCAAATTCGGAGGGGTACACTTAATTCACACTTCACATACAAGAGACTAATTTTATAAGTACCAAACAATCCAAAATTCTCCACATAACAAAGCAAGACTAATTTCTTTAAGAAAGTTGTCACACCATCTATCATTGGAAAGGTCACCCAGTTCAACACAATAATATTCCTCGACAAAGAACTGCATCATAAAGAAAACCCAAGAAAATTTATTGAAAAGTATATTACTACTAAAGAGAAAAAAATAATATAAACTAAAAACTACTAAAGAAAATAAAATAAACACTAAAGGAATAAAAATGAAATAACTAAAAACTACTAAAGAAAATAAATAAAGAAATAAAGAAAAATAAAATAGAATAACAAAAGCGACATAATCCGCAATTCAATCATCAATCACAAACTACGCCCGGTAAAGACACATGATAAATAATAGTAAAATCAGCCCAGTAAGGGCACACAATATCCATACAAGAACATAAGCCCGGCGAGGGCACAAGTTAAGCATCAGTATACAAATAAAGTATACTCATAAAGCCACCCCCAACTAAAACCACTGTAGTGCCCTCGATGAAAAATATCAAAATAAAATGAGAGTAGGTTGAGGGTCTCCCTGAGGTCTGCATTAGACTAGCAGACTACGGGAAAAGGCTCATAAATGTAGTGCAGAGCTCTCGTGTGACGACCCGGTCACTCGTTCTGAGAGTTATAGCCCCGTTTCCCCCATCTATGCTTACTGATATTTTGTTCAATTGTGTTGAGTTGTATCGAGTTGGTAGGTTTTGGGTTGGAGTAGTTTTGGAGTGAAATGAATATTTGGTCTCTTAGTTAGAAAGCTAAGTTAGAAAAGTCAACCGAAAGTTTATGAGTAGACGAATACGGATTTGGATTTTTATGATTTGATTAGCTTCGTTGGGTGATTTTAGACTTAGAAGTGTGTCCGGGATGTAACTTGGAGGTCTGTGGTAGAATTAGGCTTGAATTGGCGAAAGTTGGAGGTTTAGAAGGTCATAGGCTTGGATGTGAGGTTGATATGGTGTTTTGGTGTTGTTTTGGGTGTTCTAGAGGTTCGACTAGGTTCATGTAATGATATATGACTTGTTGGTTTGTGTTGTATTGCTCGTTTTTCTTATGTTTTGATGATATTTTTTCAAGTAAAAATGATATCATATTGAACAAATGAGCTATGTTTTATTTTTTTCATTGAAGCATTAGATTTGTATCGTAATTATGGACCTGTAGCAAAAAGAATCATCAAATTTGGACATCGTATAAGAATTTTATGGTCATTTTACTAAGAATAAGGTTACCAAATTTTTCAGATTAATTACGAAATTGCCACTGATGGCGTATTTAAAAATCTGCAGTATTTGCAAATATTAAAACCTACATATCTCATTCATTATAAGGTCAAATTGAGTGATTCAAAAGCCTAACCTGACTATAATTTCACAAGGAATCCATTGGAGGAATAAAATACGAGTTTCAGGATCGTTTTGCATGAGAAATTAGGCAGAATAGGTGGCAGAAAAATATATAAAACTATGGTTTGTTCATTTGGTCATATTTTGAGTTGGGGAACTCGGATTTGGGCGATTTTGGAGGAGATTTTCACCATAGGGATTGGGATAAGTTCGGTTTTGGTTATATTTCACGAATCCATCTTCGTTTTCGGAATTTGATTGATAATTTCAAAGTGAAATTGAGAGAGTTAAGGCTTGAATTTTGGAGAGTTTAAGGTAGGGTTTGAGGGACCAAACGGAGTTCAATTTTGATAAATTTTGTATGGTTAGACTCGAGAGAGGACGAGAGTTTTGATTCGATCATTGTTGACTAGTTTCGAGACGTGGTCCCGAGGGCCAGGTTTTGACGGGTTTCGGATTTTTGGCCTATTTTTGTAGTTTTTATTGTGGAATTCGATCCTCTAGCCATGTTGATGGTATTAATATGATTATGGTTAGATTCAGAGCTTTTGGAGACCGAGTCCAGACACGAAGGCATCTCGGAGTAGGATTTTATGCTGTTGAGGTAAGTAATAGTTTTAACTTTGGCCTTGAGGGTATAAACCTGGAGAATTCGATATCATGTGATTGTTTGGAGGTGATACCCACGCTAAGTGAGGGGCGTGTGGGTGTTTACCTCGAGGGATTGAGACTTGGTCTGTCCCTTGAGGCTGTGGGACCTAATGGCTATTATTTGTGGTTATGTGTTTACTTGTTGTTGAACTTGTCTGTCTTCATGTTAGAGATCATGCTTAGGCTTTATTCATGCTCAAATTATTTGTACTCAATACTATAAATTATTGTACATGGTTATCTCAGTCCCTATTATTTTGCTGATATGTTGTGATACTTGATGTGCGTTGTGTCCCTCTATTTTATTGATAATGGTGAGGCTAGTGAGGTACATGATTGAGTAACGCCGGGGACCTAGTTGTGAGGATATTAACGCGTGAGTTATCCGCGTAGCATGTGAGTTGACCATGCTGGTCTAGTTATTGATACCACAGCGCGTGAGTTGTCCGCGTAGCACGTGAGTTGACCGTGGGGGTCACGTATTGATATGATAGCATGTGAGTTATCCGTGCTTAGTGTTTTGGGCTTTGGGAGCCCCTCCGAAGTCTGTGCACACCACAAGTGAGCGCAGAGTGTTGAGTGTGTTGAGTGCTAAGAGCGACTGATGAGTGATGGACCGACACTCATGTGAGGTTGTATTTATTTGTATTGTTGCTGCATTTATCTGTTAAATTTCTTTGTGGCATTTACTGAGTTATGGAATATATGTGACGACCCGACCTGTCATCACGTGAGTTACCTCCCCGTCTCACCTTATTGTGATGCTTCATGTATTTATATCAGTGTTAGTGTTGATCGAGTGTATTTGAATTGGTTTTGGTTGAAAATAAGGCATATAGCCTCGTAGAAGGAAGCTTGTTTTAGAAAAGTCAACCAAAAGTTGACTATGTAGTTAGAAGGCTCGGATGTGAATTCCGGTGATTCAGATAGCTTCGGAGGATGATTTATGACTCGGGAGAGCAATCGGAATTTAATTTGGAGGTCCAGTGTAGAAATAGGCTTGAATTGGCGAAGTTGAAATTTTGGCGAAATCCGGTTGATAGGCGAGATTTTGATCCGGGAGTCAGAATGGAATTCCGAGAGTTGCAGTAGCTTCGTTGGGTGATTTTGGATATGTCTGTAAATTTTCAGGTCATTCGGACATTGTTTGGTCGATTTTTGATTGAATGTTGGTTTCAGAAGTTATAGTTAAAACTTAGGCTTGAATCCGCCTTGATTTGATAATTTTTGTGTTTTTATGATTGGAACAAGTTTGTATCGTGTTTTGGAGTAGGTTGGTGGTTTTGGTTGAGGTCCCGGGAACCTCAGGGGTGATTTCGTGGGTCAAACGGACCCATTTTGGTTTGTATTGAGATGAGATTTGCTGCTATAAAAGTTGCAGACTTTTGTTCATCGCAATCGCATGGTGATGGACGCGAACGCGCAGAGTAACTTGAGGGTCCAGAAATTTTGTGCATTGCGTTCGCGGCAAGAGCTTCGCGATCAGGCATTGCGATCGCGTGAGAATGAAACGTGTTCGCGTAAGAGGAAGAGGCATGGCATTGCATTTGTGGGCCGATGGTCGCGTTCGTGTAGAGGTAATTTTGGCCAGTTGGAATTTGTTCATCGCGGACGCCGGGGTGTTGACAACATTAGCGTAGTGTTAAACCTGGCGGATCAAAAGGCTTTTAATTATGATTTCAGACGCGAACCCTTTATATTTTCCTCTATTTTTGCACACCTTGAGAGCTAATTGATAGAATTTGAAGGGGATTTCATCGGGAAGTGATTGGAGGTAAGTCATGTGGTCTTAATACGTCATTTTATCAAAGAATCTTCCATTAATTCTCTGAATTTGGGCATAAATTGAGGAAGTTAAGGGTTGGATTTTTGCTATGTAAAATTTGGATTTGGTGGCTCATTTGAACTCCGATGTTGATAAATTTTATATGTACGGACTCGTGGCGAGATGCGGATTCCGAAAATGTGAGTTTCATAATTTTTCGGGAAGCAGACCGGGGGCTCAGGTTTTGCTAGTTTCAAGATTTTTCATATATTTCGTTTGTTTTCGATTGGGTGTGGTTCTATTAGCGTATTTTGATATATTTGTACTGATGTTGGCTAGTTTCGACGCGCATGGAGGACGGTTTGAGGAGCAAAGACATCGCAAGCTAGAGTTTTCGCCGGATCGAGGTGGGTAATACTTGTAAATGATGTCCCGAGAGTTCACATTATAGTGTTGTATTGTGGTGACTTGCACGCCATGTATGAGCGTTGTGTAGAGCACCATTGGGGATTGTGACATGGTCCATCCCGGTTGTCGATTTTACCGCGTATTTGATAAAGAATTATTGATTTTTATCATGATTTGGGCTTATTGCCATACATGGGCTTCCTTCAAGGATTGATATCATTGTCCTGGCAATACTGTGCATATTTTTATCTCAGTCTAAGGATTTTAAAATGGTAGTTTGCTACTCAGCAAATTTATAAGATTTGAAAACTTACACGAGACTTTGATGACATTTTAGCTACGAGTTGATATGATACTGTTGCCCACGGGGCTTATATGCATTCATGACTATGCATGGGTCGGGCTGCACGCCGCAGCGGGAGTGATATTGATATTGCACTTGGGCTGTAGGAGCACCTCCGGAGTCTGAACCCTACAATGAGCGCGGGCGCCTTTGCATGGATCGGGTTGTACGCCACACCGTCATGTGCATTGAATTGCATACACACATTGGTCTTACTTGTACTATGTGGTATGACATTTAACACTCATACATTACTGGCATACATGTGTTATCTGCCTTATTGACCAGATACCCTATTGGAAATTGTTAAGGAGTGCTGAGCCCAAGGGGCTGATTTGAGTGCAGACTTGCACTGTTTGATGTTGTACCCAGGTATTATACTGTTAATAATGAAAGAAAGAGATATTAAAAAGAGATTTCAAAATCTACTCATATATGTTAAAAAGGAATACCATGAAAGTGTACTGCAGTTTAAAAGATGATTCTGTATTTTATAGCGTGAGATAGTGCTTTGTGTAATTTTTTTTCCTCAGCATTATTTACTTTTATTACTGCTGAGTTGGAAGTACTCACTCGACTCCCTGCACCATGTGTGCAGATTCAGGTAGTTGGAAGCTTAGCTGAGCTTGGCGCTGGTCTAAAGCTCCATTTGGGAACGTCGAGGTAGCTGCCTGGCGTCCACAGGACCCGACGCTCCTCTTTTTACTCTGTTATTTTGTTTATTCTGCATACTCTCAGACATGAGAGTTACTTACAATATTGTATTGACATTCTAATAGAGGCTCTTGACTCGTGACCCCAGATCTTTGGGAAGTTCCGTTGTTTTGGGAGATTTTTGGGATATTTGTTTTATAACTATCAGGTTATTTTGGTTTCCTTCACTATTAATGACTTAAAATAAATGATTTTGAGCTTTGATCTCGGGATGAAAGTGTATTTGGTCGGGCTTGCCTAGTCGTGGGGTTGGGCACCATCACGATCGGGTTTGGGGTCGTGACAAGTTGGTATCAGAACCTAGGTTACTAAGCCTCATGACTCTTGAGCGAGTTGGTAGTGTATCGCGGATCAGTACGGAGATGTCTGTATTTATCCTCGGGAGGCTGCAGACCTTTTAGGAAATACTTCACATTCTTGGAATTCTTATCGTGCGTACTTGATTCAGCTTGAGATATAATTCTTGAAATTCCTTCCACACGTTTGTATGCGCACTCGAGCGCTTAGTATTATATTTTCCTTGATGGCTTGTGATTCCCCGATCAAGGGGCGAGATATAATCTCCGAGAGTTCATGTTGGGCCAGTCGGGAGGACATGAGGCTGGATCTTTGTCTATGGCTTGAGCACCGAGATGCTTATTTTGTGAGCTGGTATTATGAAAGTTATATGATCAGTATTGTCCCTAATTGTGGAAATGGCAGCTTGATAATGGATGATCTGTTAGGTGTTCGATCTTATTGTGATCTGTTGTGTAGCCCCGAGTTATGGGCGTGAAGAATGTTTTCATGTCTCCTAGATGGAAGGTAAAGTGTATCACGTGTGGTAGTATGAGTTCAGACTCAGGAAGACTAAATTGGTTGTGCTATGTGTATTATAGTGAAAGGTGTGCTGAAATACTAAATTGAGGCGAAGCGTGTGGGTTATCTCTTGCGGAGTGTCCTTAGGTGGGTTGATTCTTATGTGTAATAGAAGGGTATCTGATATGTGTTATGATTTGAGCAGTAGCAACGCATGTCCATGTATCAATTTTGATAATATAATTTGTGTAGTATTGAGATTAATGTTGTTGATATACATTATGATGTCTTGTTGAGTTGTGGACGTGTTGTTAGGATGGTTTTGGTGATTCTATGGCATGTGGATTGGCTAAATTACAAAGGAAACTCTGTCGAAATTTTTGGAAAATTTGGGACTTAGAAAAGATTTCTATCACCTAAAGAGTGTGCTTAACTATTATGTGTGAATGAATGCAAGAATTGCAGAAGAGTTAAGATTTCTGATGACTCGAGTCTCCGCCAAAGCTTGTATATGACTTGAGTTTAATCTCACTATAACATTGCGGCATCATTTGAGTAAAAATTCTATGAGTGGTTAAAAGTGCCTTGATAGGCTTCGAGCCAAATTGGGGAGGTTGTTATTGATCAACTGATTGCATCGTTGTGTGTCATGTTGGTTCTGTCTCAAAGTATGTTGGCGAATCAGTTCTGGTCGCGGAAATTGAGCCGAGATTAGAGAGTGTGAAAGAAAATTTGGATAAGGGTTATATGGTGCTTCGTAGATGTGAAGAAATACTAGGATGTTTTGAGCTGTTGTTGATTTAGAATGTTCAGTGTATAGAGAGGAAAGAGGGTTATTTGTATCTTTATGAAATCATGTTCTGTGGTGTCAGAGTTCTAACAAGGCACAAGTGGTTATGTTCAATAAGAGAGATGAATTACAGCTGAATAAGGGTGAATGACTCCCGAGAATGGTTTTGTAGTGTTCAAGATGTTGCATGTAATAATCAGGTGTCTTAAGGTTGTGTATGTGGCTGAGATCAAGACTTGTGGTATGTTATGTTAATTATGGGATTATATGTATCCGTATTGAAAGGTAATGATAACGAATTCAGGATCGCAGGAAGTCCTCCAAAATAAAGTATTATAGAATGTCGTACTCTTGGAAATATCTGAGAGAGTGTTCAGTGGCCTATGGGTTTTAGACCGTGTGGTAACCTGAGTTGAGGTATTGTGGTGCTACGGCAAAGTAGAATATTAAATAAAAGATGAATCAGGACGGAAATTGGGCAAATGGAACTGTTTGAAGTAATGAGTCTTGCAGGTATTGGCCAACAAAGCTCTTGAGTGCTGGCGGTTGTGTAGCTCGGTGTGGATAAAAGGATTCAGTCCTAGCAGTTTAGCTTGTGTAATAGAATTGGGAGAAAGAGTTTGTGATGTGTTTTACCGTGGTCTAAAAATGAGTATATTTTCTGTTGGTATGCAAAGCTTGGAATTTGTAATGATTTTTCTTCTATATGGGATCATGAAAGTTCTTGACTAATTGAGTGCGTCGATGTCTGCGGCGCAGGAGAGAGGTAGAACTCCTCATGTTATCATAAGTGTGGTGTGGTCTGTGTGTAATGATATGGAGAATTAAGAATTTCGTATTTAGGGTTTTGGTTCAGTTCATAAAACAATGGTAAGTCATTAGAATTATGGAGCAACGCGGGTAGCTGCAGATAATTCGAGATTCAATCTTTCAGGTGATTAAGGAAAATGGTATTGCTATTCTAGTGATTTGGCAGGGTATATTTTCAAAAGGGCAAGATAATGTAAACTGATAATATCTAGTGGTATTGCGGTATTCTCTTGTTGGATCGACTGTGATGATTGAGTTGTTAATGGAATAGGGAAATTTCTGAATGTCTTTTGTGGTATGAATGGATACTTGATGTGTGTTATGTATTCATACGGTGGAGTGTGGGATCAGGCATAGTAAATCATGTATTATATATGCATTGGAGACTAGAAGTTCTCGTGATCCGACAATGCAGCGGCTGTATCTCGTGTATCGGCACCGTTTAGCGGTTATTGGAAATTGGAAGCCCTAGTGGATCTTTCTTTGCTTGATATGTTAGATTTGGGTTATGATAATAGATTGCAGACTGGTTGTCCCAATGTCAGGTTGTCTAGACTAATGTGTTATGGGCTACGTCGGAAAAGCCAAAGGTTACGTGGCAAGGTGCATTGGATTATATTCTAACAGGGTAGTTTTGTATCCCAAGGACCAGCTGACGACTGGCAGGTATTGCTTTGTTAATTGGGCCTTCGTGGCGGATGTCAGTGCAGAGGTCTCTGCCATTGATTCAGTTTCGGTATTGAGGGACTTTGTTGGATGCGTTTCTTGTGGCCGAGCATAGGACTATCTAAGTTATTGTAATGAGCAAACTTGACTCGATATGCAGCTCCTTTTGTGTGATATATATGTAGATCGGGTGGCACGCCGCTACGGGTATGGTATTTGGATCGGGTGGCACGCCGCCATGGGTATGTTGTCTAGATCGGGTTGCACGCCGCAACAATGTGATGTGAAAAATAGACTTAGTTATATGTTACCTTGTATGCATTACTTCCTGGCTTTTAAGGAAAAGTCCGTATTGGGTATTGCTCGGCGAATAGCGCATCGTTGTGTCCTTTCAGGATTTGATAGTGTATATTAATTGTATCATTGTGGGTGTGATTGATTGCTTGAGTTCAGACCTAAATCTGTATGTGGCTGGCCGTTTTGAGCATGGTGACTAGAGGTGCTTCATGGGTAATAGTGTTTGGATAGAATCATGAGTTGTGGTAAGGCCACGTGATGTTATGACCTTTCGAGGAGGATTCAGTTACCCTATTTCTATGTTGTGAGATGAGATCTTCGTTCGGTGTTGTGATGGTACGGAGGAATTGGAATTACAGCTCTTTAGTTGAGTCGGTTGTCATGACTTGAGTGTGTTCATTTCTTATTAGAGCATGTGTTGTGCACATTGTGGCTTAGTCCAATGTTGAGGTGTCATATCACCAGTGTGGTGTGTTATAATCGAAATGATCGTTAGAGTCATTAATGAGTGCGGAAATATGTGATTTCAGCTGGTTAGAAGGGTAATATCGAGGTTTGGCTCCGAAATTTGTTGTGGTATAAGTCAAAAGGGAAATGGATTCATAAATGATTGACCTGAGAGATGGGTTCGATATGTCATATGTTTCAGTTGTTGTGGGCAGTATATGAAGATGTTGGAATAAGACTTCAGCTAATAAAAAGGTTTTTCTATTAGTATTTGGTTATTGTGGGCAATTGTTGTGAATAGAGGCCATCGTCTCGAGTGATTAGGTTGTTTGGTACATCACATGATCTCACCTGGAGTGGCGAGTATGGGTTATTATAGTTGGTTCGGGTTTGTTCTGAGTATAGATGTGGGGTTCTCATTTGGTGTATGATTTCGGGAAGTGTAATGTGGTTCATGGTTTGGATGGGCTGTGAAATTCCAGCTATATTGTGTTATCGGGCTTATGATAGCTAGGGTGACGTGGGATCACCCCGAGTATATGCTTGGTAAGGTCATTCAGCTATTGGGTTGCTTCTAGTATAACTCTGAGTCCGCTCGAGGACGAGCGTTTGTTTAAGTTGGGGAGAATGTGATGACCCGACCCGTTGTCACGTGAGTTACCTCCCCATCTCCCCTTATTATGATGTTTTATGTTTTTATATCAGTGTTAGTGTTGATCGGGTGTATTTGAATTGGTTTTGGTTGAAAATAAGACACATAGCTTCGTAGAAGGAAGCTTGTTTTAGAAAAGTCAACCGAAAGTTGACTATGTAGTTAGAAGGCTCGGAAGTAAATTTCGGTGATACGGATTGCTTCGTAGGATGATTTAAGATTCGGGAGAGATCGGAATTTAATTTGGAGGTCCGATGTAGAAATATGCTTGAATTGGCGAAGTTGGAATTTTGGCAAAATCCGGTTGATATGTGAGATTTTGATCCGGGAGTCGGAATGGAATTCCGAGAGTTGCAGTAGCTTCGTTGGGTGATTTTGGATATGTCTGCATATTTTCAGGTCATTCGAACATCGTTTGATCGGGTTTTTGATCGAATGTTGGTTTCGGAAGTTATAGTTGAAACTTAGGCTTGAATCCGCCTTGATTTGATAATTTTTGTGTTTAATGGTGTTTTTATGATTGGAACAACTTCTTATGGAGTAGGTTGGTGGTTTTGGTTGAGGTCCCGGGGGCCTCGGGGGTGATTCCGGGGGTCAAACGGACCCATTTTGGTTTGTATTGATATCAGATTTGCTACTATAAAAGTTGCAGACTTTTGTTCATCGCGTTCGCGTGGTGATGGACGCGAATGCGTAGAGTAACTTGAGGGTCCAGAAATTTTGTGCATTGCGTTCGCAGCAGGAGCTTCGCGATCGCGAAGGGGTAAGCTGATCAAGCATTGCGATCGCGTGAGAGTGGAATGCGTTCGTGTAAGAGGAAGAGGCAGGGCATCGCGTTCGTGGGCCGGTGGTCGCGTTCGCGTAGAGGTAGGTTTGGCCAGTTGGAATTTGTTCATCGCGAACGCAGGGGTGTTGACCGCGTTCGCGTAGTGTTAAACCTGGTGGATCAGAAGGCTTTTAATTATGATTTCAGATGCAAACCCTTCATATTTTTCTCTATTTTGGCACACCTTGAGAGCTAATTAATAGAATTTGAAGGGGATTTCATCGGGAAGTGATTGGAGGTAAGTCCCGTGGTCTTGATACGTCATTTTATCAAAGAATCTTCCATTAATTATCTGAATGTGGGCATAAATTGAGGAAGTTAGGGCTTGGATTTTTGCTATATAAAATTTGGATTTGGTGGCTCATTTGAACTCCGAATTTGATAAATTTTATATGTACAGACTCGTGGCGAGACGAGGATTCCAAAATTGTGAGTTTCATAATTTTTCGAGAAGAGGGCTCGGGGCTCGGGTTTTGCTAGTTTCGAGATTTTTCATATATATTCGATTGTTTACGATTGGGTGTGGTTCTATTAGCCTATTTTCATATATTTGTACTGATTTTGGCTAGTTTCGACGCGCATGGAGGCCGGTTTGAGGAGCAAAGGCATCGCGGGCTAGAGTTTTCGCCGGATCGAGGTGGGTAATACTTGTAAATGATGTCCTGAGGGTTTGTAAACCACGGAATTGCACATCCTAGTGTTGTATTGAGGTGACTTGCACGCCGAATAAAGGACGTGAGGTAGAGCACCATTGGGGATTGTGACTTGGTCTGTCCCGCTTAATAAAATACTACCTAATTTCTTGAAATTGAATTGACACCCTAATAAAGATATTAATTATCATGAACTAGATTGATTATCATGTTTTGGGCTTCGTGCCGAATATTTGAATCCTTCAAGGATTGATATCACTGTCTTGGCAATACTGTGCATATTTTAATCTCAGTCTTAGGATTTTAAAATTGTATTTTGCTACTCAGCATTTTTATAAGATTTGAAAACTTAAACGAGGCTTTGATGATATTTTAGTTGTGAGCTGATATGATACAGTTGCCCAAGGGGCTTATATGCATTCATGACTATGCATGGGTCAGGCTGCACGCCGCAGCGGGAGTGATATTGATATTTTGGGCTGTAGGAGCCCCTCTGGAGTCTGAACCCCCACAGTAAGCACAGGCGCCTAAATGGATCGGGTTGTACGCCACAGCGTCATGTGCATTGAATTGGTTCTACTTGTTCTACGTGGCATGACATTTAGCACTCATACATTACGGGCATACATGTGTTATTTGCTTTGTTGACCAGATACCCTGGTGGAAATTGTTAAGGGGTGCTGAGCCCAAGGGGCTGATTTGAGTGCAGACTTGCACTGTTTGATATTGTACCCAGATATTGAACTGTTAATAATGAAAGAAAGAGATATTAAAAAGAGATTTCAAAATCTACTCATATATGTTAAAAAGGAATACCATGAAAGTGTACTGCAGATTAAAAGATGATTTTGTATTTTATAGCATGAGATAGTGCTTTGTGTGATTTTCTTTTCCTCGGCATTATTTACTTTTATGACCGCTAAGTTGGAAGTACTCACTCGACTCCCTGTACCATGTGTGCAGATTCAAGTACATGGAAGCTTACCTGAGCTTGGTGCTCGTCTAAACCTCTTTTTGGGATCGTCGAGGTAGCTGCCTGACGTCCGCAGGACCCAACACTTCCCTTTTTACTCTGTTATTTTGTTTATTCTGCGTACTCTCAGACTTGTAGAGTTACTTTCAATATTGTATTGACATTCTGATAGAGGCTCTTGATTCATGACCCTAGATCTTTGGGAAGTTCCATTGTTTTGGGAGATTTTTGGGATATTTTCTTTTATAACTATCAGGTTATTTTGGTTTCCTTCACTGTTGATGACTTAAAATAAATGATTTTGAGCTCTGAGCTCGGGATGGGAGTGTATTTGGTCGGGCTTGCCTAGCCATGGGGTTGGGCGCCACCACGATCGGGTTTGGGGTCGTGACAATATACATGTTTATTTTTAAAATTATGAAAAATAAATAATTGGACTGGTTTGCTTAGCTTGTTACTACTGCCTCAGTTCCTTAGTTATTCTATTACTACTGAGGTGGTTGTACTCATGCTACACCCTGCACTTTATGTGCAGATCTAGGTGAGTTAGAGAGCGGCAATCGTTGATTTCAGGCTGATTATCTGTGGAGATTGCAAGGTAGCTGCTAGCATCTACATGACCTTGTTACTCCTATTGTCATTTCTTCTTTGGACAGTTAGACAGTTTATATATCTTAATTTATAGTTTTAAACGCTCATGACATAGTGACACCCTGATGTTTGGGACTAGCTTCTGTATTTTTCAATTAATTATATTTAGAGTTGATTTAGTTTATGAGAAATTTAAATATTGGTATTGTTTTATTAAATCCTGAAAATTAATTAGTAGTAATATTTTGGAAAGTAGGCTTGCCTTGTAACACAATAGGAGCCATCACGACCATGGTTAGATTTTGGGTCGTGACATCTCGACCCCATAATCATCGGTATCATCAGTATCAGCATCAGCAGCATCAAACAAGAAGGAATACTCTTCACTATTATCTTTGTCCTTGTCACGATCCGAATTTTTCACCCTCAGGAGTCGTGATGGCGCCTACTCGTGAAATCTAGGCAAGCTAACCGATACATTCTAAAAACTTGAGTATTAACCCAAATAGTAACACATTGCGAATAAAGATAAGCAGGTATGAAGTGCGAAAGTTCAATAACAATCCAAATACTCCAATACATGTCTACCCCAATGATCTGGTGTCACAATTTCACGAACATCTACAAATTTCTACAAACACTGGTCTAGGAAGAAAAGTACAACTGTTCTCAAAATGAAAAGAGATAGTATATCTAAAACATAAGGAAGGGGAATCCGGAGTCTGCGAACACCGACAGATCTACCTCGGTCTCATATGGACTGAAGGCAGCAACCCACGATCTACTCACGAGGTCCAACACCAAAATCTGCACAGAAAGTGTAGAGTACAGTATCAATACAACCGACCCCATGTACTGGTAATGTCGAGCTAACCTCGGCGAAGTAGTGACGAGGCTAGGACACGACAACCATATAAACATGTGCAGTTAAATCATATACGAACAGGAAAATAATAACAAGAAATGGCAGATAATAATGGGAAGGGGAACATGCTACGGGAAAATATCATATTCTAACAGTAATGAAAGAAACATAATGAACGTCATATTTGTATCAATAAGAATAATAAAACATTAACACGTGCACGACATAACCCTTCGTGCTTTTACACTCTTCCTCATCATAAGAAACGGTATAATCGGCATGGCATAACCCTTCGTGCATTAACTTTCAAAATCATGGCACGACATCACTCTTCTGCTTTTAACTCTCATAATATTGGCACAGCATCACCCTTCGTGCATTAACTCTCATAAACATGGCACGAAATCACCCTTCGTGTATTAACTCTCATAATATGGGCACGACATCACCCTTCGTGCATTAACTCTCATAATCATGGCACGGAATCACCCTTCATGCATTAACACTCTCTCATAATATCATGCACGGCATCACCCTTCGTGCATTAACACTCTCTCACAATATCATGCACGACATCAACATTCGTGCTTTACACTCTTCCTCACCCAAAAAATAGAAATAATACGTCTCGGTAAGGAAATCAACAATAGAAATAATTACATTCCGGCAAGGAAATCAACAATAGAAACAATAACATACCAGCAAGTGAATCAATTATAACCAATATTGTTTCAACAGTTACTTCACAAAATAGTCCGTTAACTTGAGCCAATACTCAACTAAAATCAATTACCAAGAAACTATCATAGGTCTTATTCAATAATGATATTCCTTCATTTAAGCATATGACAATACGTAATAGAGTCACAACAATCATGGTATAAGACTCATTGGCATGCTTGACACCAACGTATAGATACTCGTCACCACACCTATATGTCGTACTCAACACTCACATGTAGAAATTAAGACCACAATTCCTATTCCCTCAAGCTAAGGTTAGACCAAACACTTACCTCAATTTCACGGACAAAATCAATCTTCAATTACTGCTTTACCTCTCAATTCCACTATCAATCCGCTTTTATCTAGTCATCATTTACATAATAACATCAACATATGCTAAATAAACCAATTCTAATGCACAAATATAGATTTTCCAATGTTTTCCGCAAAAGGTCAAAAATCGACCCCGGGCCTGCTTGGTCCAACTTGAAATTCGAACCAAAACCTAGCGATCTATTCACACCCGATCCCGAATATACATTTGGTTTTGGAATCCAACCTCAATTTGAGAACTAAATCCCCAAATTTCAATAGTCCTAAGTTCTACTCAAAATTTCCAGTTCCACCATGAAAACCCTAGATTCTAGGATAAAATTTTGTAAAAAGAAGTTGAGGAGTGAAAGAAATGAGTTTAAATTCACTTACTTATGATTTAGGGATGAAGAAGTACTTGAAAATTGCCTCTTATGTTTTAGGTTTTTGAAAATCAAAAATGGATGATAAGTCCCGTTTATATAGCCTTCTCAGATTCTCAGAATGTTGATCGCGGAAAAGGGTCGCGGTCGCTAAACTCACCGCTAATAGCGAAATAATGGGCGTGGTCGCGGAAGCTTTCGCCTTACCCATCGCTAACCGTGAAATCCCACCGCGGCAATGGAATCCCCTGCGCGGTCGCGGAAATTCTACCGTGGTTCACATAAAAGCTTTCCAAAAAATGATACTATGCACGCAAATTGAGGAAGGATGAACGGAGGTAATCGGGGTTTCGAAATACAAAATTTATGGTTGAAACTATAAATGACCTATCGAGTTATCACAATGTGATATTTATGTGAAAAACTCCTTACTAAAGGGATTAAAAACCACGACCTATTCTAGTAGGATTTCAACTCCATTAAACCGAGCAAACTTCATATTACAACCTATTGCAATCTAGGAATTAAACTGTTAATCCCTCACCCCTTGTAATAACTCTATTGTAAGTCCTTTGCAATAACTCTTGACTAACTCTAGTCAAGAAACCAAACTAAACAATGGTTGAAATTTGTCGTACAAAGACACTTCTTGAAAGTAGTATAGGATTACAAATGAATAACAAAATGATAAAGACTCAACAAACCTAATGGCTTAAGATATCTTCAATCCCTGAATCTGGTCCTTGAGGTTGTAGTAGCTTTGTTTCTGATAGAGGTGGTGGCTAGCACTTGAGAGAATATGATTTTTGGATTTGCAATTGTCAAGTGACATCAATTGCCTCATTCTGATAATTTATGTGTGAGGTCATCAAAGATGATGCAAGGGAGTGTCGACTACACTCTGCGCTTCAACAGTGTTGCTATACTGTTGCTAGTAGCCTAGTACAATGCAACAACTTTAACAACTGTAGAGTTGGCTTGTACTGCGACCGGAGGAACTAATCCCTATTTGTTCCCTCTGCTGTTCCCTTATCTGATTTTATTGAGAATTGAACCTGTGAGCACAGACTAGTTTCTCTGAATGCTAAGGAACCAATTGTATCAGGTTTCCTATTTGGTTGTGTCATGAAGTTTGTCAAATCATCAAAACAAAGACGCATAACTCATCATGTGCAAAGTCAAAAGTGAACAATTAAAAGTGAATGGAGGGAATAAAATAATCCCACAAGTTATTCCGAGATTATAATTCTGTATACCACCAACCAAATGATCCGTAATATTTGATAGACCATGGTCTATAGATAAAATAATTAGGGCAAGTTACAACATACATACATACATACATACATACTATATATATATATATATATATGTTAAACTATATAGTTTAAGAAAATAAGCAGTAGATGTAACAAGCTACTAAACTTTAGGATTACTATTTGGTTGGAAGGTGGATACATTCATATTCAATTTTGTTATCATACGATTCAGGCAGAAATCCTAGTTGGATCTTTAATAAGTTTTCTCAACCACTTTTTGACATACTACGTCTTGATCGACTATGGACAGTTTTCTAAATTTACTAAGTAAAACTTTCCAAAACTTGTTTGGTTGAATTTTTCTAACTGTTTGTCTAATGCAATTAATGTTGAAAAATCTTTCTTGTTTTCTTTATTTGTCTCTGCTCGTCATAATAACAAATGGTAGTTACTAGTTACTTACCTTCAATTTTGAAATCTTCAAATACCTTAATGAATGGAGTTTTCCACTACCTGGTAGGAGGAGATAGTAAATATTCGATGGAATTATCGAGATGTACATAAATTTATCCAAACACTCCCATCATTAAAAAAATTATAGAACCAATGGTTCATTGATCTATATTTTACATAAGTGATTAGCATGAATGGGTTCCGAGTTCGTTTTATTTTGTATATCTTAATCATGAGAAGTCTTATGAAAATGGAATGAAACAAAATAAACTAATTAGATCACAATCGCAACAAAATGATTCAATCATCTAATTTTTTAATGAAGAAAAATAAAAGGACCACAGCTACAATTAAAAAAGGGAAAAAGAAATAGAAAGAAAAAGGGATGATTGATGTATCACTATCATCCTCAAAATGGAGCCAAACAAAATCTGCTATCTTCAAGGGAATTCTTTTAACCAGCCAATTCTAACCAAACAACACAGATAAAAGAGCAATGAAACAGAACAAGTAGATAAAGATAAAGACACACTTTCAATTAAAGTCTATATATGAATTACTCTGGTCCATCAGTAAATCCGTATATGTATAGTCTAAAGATTCACTTTTGTTTAAAACGTCAGATCTCCCAACAAAGTGTCAGTAGAATCAGTAAAAGCTTCATCTTTTGATACATAAAAGTGTAACATATATTCAAACGCTCCCCTAAACTTGACACGGATTATTAGTTACAGTCTTAAACTATTCGTGATCTTAATTATCCCATCAGTTTGGCCTTTTAAGAGTCATTACCCTTGGATACTAAAGAGTGTAGACGCACTCACATATCACATAGATTTTTCTGTATATGTGATATTTTTACAAAAATAAAATATATTTTTACATTTTTTAAGTATGGTACTTTTTTGGATAATTTTTTTCGAATACAATTTATAATAAAACTTGGATAAAATTATATTATTTAGGTTATTTTTTTTTATTTGGCTAAAAATAATAAAGTTTTACTTAATCGTTTTTTGAATTTGATCTAAAAATAAAGATTACTTGAAACAAATAATTATGTATATTTTTTTATAACTTTTTAGATATCTTGATTATTTGTTTCAATTGACTATTTATAACATATACTCATGATAGTTATCTCTTACTTTTTTTATTATTATTTTTTCTTCTTGTAATCATTTTGTCATATCAAGGATTTACTTTTGTACTACAATAATCAAATTTTCAGATGAATATAATGGGAATGAGATAATTAAGCAATTTGACATAAATACTTCATTTAGAGGTCCATTATTTCTTATCAGAAGATGTCAATAGATTTAAACAGAAATTTCTAAGTAACTAAACCAATTAATTTGAAATTTCTAAGAAAACAAACCAAACTGAGATTATTTAGTTTGGCATTTCATAACCGAAAAATTGAATCGGAGTTTTCATAATCCAATTCGAAGTGTCTGATATCAGAAGAAACGAAAAGTCATGTATTTATTTTAATAACTTTTTGATGCCTTGACTATTTATTTTAATTGTATTCAGGTCAAATTCAAAAAAAGATTAACTAAGACTTTATTATTTTATCCAAATAAAATTATATAGCCTAAATAATATAGTTCTATCCAAGTTTTATTATAAAAGTATTCGAAAAAAATTATCCAAAAAAGTAACATACTTAAAAAGGTAAAAATATATTTTTATTTTTAAATAAAATTGCCACATATACAGAAAAATCCACGTGACAAGTGAGTGCACCCACACTCTTTACCACATTAATGTCCAGGGGAGTAATGGCTCTCAGAAGGCCAAGTAGAGGGGGGTAATTAAGACCACGAATAATTTAAGGCTGTAAGTAATAATCCGTGTCAAGATTAGGGGGAGATGTTAAGATATTTGCCTTATAACAATGAATTACACTTATGGGTGGGCATAAAGTACGAAAAATCAAATTTCGAACTGGACCGAATTAATTTAGTATTTCAATATCGGTTAATAAGATATTTCAGTACGGTCCCTGATATTGAGGTTTCAATATTTCGGTATACCGAAATACCGTATTAATTGTACCTATAGTCCTACACTACCCATCAGCCTAGCCCAAAATTTTAAAGGGAATCTTACAGAAATGTCCTAAAAAGTCCAAACTTACCATGCTATAGCCATTATGAAATTATCAAAATTAGTCAAGCACGTATAAAAATTGAAAACTCAAAGAAATAAGGCTTTTTCTCTCCAAGAATCACACACAAAGATCTTCTTCCATATTTTTAAGCGTGATTAGCAACATTAGATGCAAGATAGAAAGGAAATTTCATGAATGAGGTAGCGAATAAGGTGATGAAATATATATTTCACATACAAGATTCCAAAAATGACTTTTTTCAAAGAGTATGGTTGAGATTCATTGAAAACGTATAGATGAGTTAATACACGTAATAAACGCAATATATTAGTAAAAATATTTAACAAAAGTTCAACAATATCATTCCAAATATTAAAACATCGTTTGAAATATATCAATAAGCTTTGACAAGAGAAAAAATATTATTCATGTGTCTGTCGACCTTGATGCTTTTATAACTCCTCCACAGACTGCAACAATAACATGAAAAAAAATATATGGCTATATAAATTAGTGGCTACAATGACTTCAAATACATAGCAAAACTTAGAATTTGTAGCTATATAAATTCGTGACTATATTATTTTGCCATAATATTCATCGTAGTTATTGAGCCAATTATTGTCACGATTTTTATAGCTTGAAGCAAAGATATTTGATATTTTGTTTGACATAATTTATTGTGGCCAAAATTTATTATTGTTACAATAAATTAAATACTTGGTAAAAACTAATAATTAGCTAAAAAAATTATAATTTAGCAGTAAATGTGTAGCTATTTTCCCGTTATTATCACGTACAAACCAATTATAGCAAAAAGTAGGAATTAGCTTTGCCAATTTACTTTTTGTAGCTAAGAAATTTTATCAAATTGTGAACAACCACGAAATTTCAATTTTTATTGCTATTACTAGGTAATAGCCACACTTTTTTTTATTCGTAGCAAATGATTGTAGTTGTAGATGCATAATGTGTAGTGTAAATTTTTTTGACTATATATATGCAGTTTCTACCTGCCAGTGCCACTTCTTGTCACGTTAGATAGGGATGTTGCGATACCGAAATCGTGCTAAAATCATACCAAACCAAATAAGAAAATACCAAATTGTACCGAACTACTTGGGTACGGTATTTCGTATGCAGAATTAATATACCGAACGATAATTCATACATACCGTACCGAAGTACAGAATGTCCATCCCTAATTAGACCGGTCGGAATCATGATCTATTGATCAAACCATTTTGATCTCTGCAAATAAGTACTCTCTCCATTTTCTTTGTTTGATGTACTATTTTCTTATTAGTCCATTAGAAAATAATATAACAGTTTAAAAGCTTTTATAATCATACTCATGTCACACCTCCTTTTTTCGCACCCGCGTGGGCGCGAAGGAGTTTTTCCAATTAAAGGACAATCGAAACGGGATTTATTTATTTAATTCAGAGTCGCCACTTGGGAAAATAATGGTGTCCCGAGTCACCGGTTTCAATCCCGAACCGAGGAAATTTATGACTCTGTAATACAGTCTGCGAAACTAGAAACCTGGATAAGGATTAACCCGGGAGAAGGTGTTAGGCACTCCCGGATTCCGTGGTTTTAGCACGGTCGCTCAACTGCGATTTTTGTTTTTATCTGATTTCTTTATATATTTTAATTATGTGCTATTAATGTTCCGCTTTTCAATTTTAGAAGAATTGTGACGTCACGAAAACACATTTCGAGTCACACCGCAACCAGTACGCCTGTGACTTTAACGTATTTCAGTTTCGTCGGGAGATAGATTTGGGTCACATAAATGCGCACCCGTAATTAAGAAAAGTATTTTTATTAAAGTCGTGCCTAAAGAGTCTATCGTGTTGTTAACTTTGGGAAAGACCGTAAAATTCGCTAAGAGGTCTTCCCGAGTCTAAGTTTTTCATAACAGTTTACTTGAGGGCCCCGCAATTGTGTAATTTCATTTGGCGAGGCTCGCCTCACTTTTATTAAAAGTCAATCCTAACATAACTATGATTTTCTATTTAATTGGTCTTCAATAATAGACCAAGGTCCTAATTTATTTTAAAAGGGGTGTTTCAATTGTATTTAAATGAGTACTTAGAGTTTTGGGCCTCAAATAAAGTCCAATACAAAAAAAGAATGAACAAATTGAGCTGACAGCCCATACGTGTGCCAAAGTATTCTAAATCTGGGCCATGTAACAGCAACCAGGCCCAATATCAAATCTATATACATATCCCCATTAAGTATACTGTTTTGACGTCCATCACAGTGTAGAAAAATATCAATTATCTATGTATTTACAGTGCTTATTTTTATTTGACCAAATTGAGTTTATGACATTAAATTCTAAACAAAATCTTGTTTTATATCAGTGACAAAGTGGCACATAAATTGCTGTTGGTTGCCATATTCAAAATGATACTGAATTGCCAATCTCCTCACTTTCACACAAACTCGCAAACACACGGCAGCTTTAACACTCGAATACGATACAAGCTGTAAATTTCCAGCTTTGTAAACTTATCATTATTTCACCATCTAGTGTCTTGATTGCTAACTGTGAAAATTTAATGATATAGCTGTAAAAAATTTGAATTACAAACTTTGTTAATCTAGCTAGATATGGCAGATTTATTCAATAATAGGAAATAAAATCTTAGGCCAATTAACTAGCTATTACAACCTAAAACTTCATCAATCTAAGTATTCTAGTTATAAGTCAAAATCAAACTAAGAAAGTTGAAGCCAATTCGGCTTTAACTTCTTTTTTTTTTAATTAGACACAATGCAACCATTTTTAAACGAATATAACTTCAATATTTCGAATTAGAGCAACAGGGATTCCTTATAAACCTCCAAATTGCAGTTTCGGCATTTAATTCCAAATCAGAATTTACATAATCTCTCCAATTAAGAAATGGATAGAAGAAGTACCTGAAAAGTTGAAAATCTATTAGACCTAATAGATACAACAGCTATACAGGATTTCAGCAGGCAAATTCCAGCAGTAAACAGTCACAACAGTAGCAGTTCAGTGAGAATGAGATCAACAGCAACAATTGAAATTGACAATTAAACCCAGAAGCTAATTTTCAGAACTCCAGGTTGCCTCAAAACCAAAATTCACACTCTAAATTATTGAGCTAGCAGTTCTTCACTGATTTATGACTGATTTCCTATTGTTTTTGGATTTTTTGAAGATAATTTGAAGGTATAAAAGAAGAAAATTGAATCTGAAATATTTAATTTCAGATCTGAAAATAGAGTAAATATTTTTGGATTTTTCTAGAGTTCCTATGGTTTAAAACTCTAAAGAGACTCTAAAAATCAGATGGAACGTGTTAAAAACCCCCTCCTATCCCCTATTCTTCCACTGTCTACTTATATAACCACTCACAGTCCCCTTAAGATACCTCAAACAATTATAAAAACAAACTTGCCCATGATATTCTCTTACCTCCCCACTACTATGTGTTTTGCTCTATTTTTAATTCCATTAGCCTATTGTTTAATCATTTCTTTTAACCCTTCTATGCTACTATGCTTTTCCAATCCATTAAGTATTAAACAATACATTAGTTAAATGTTATATTGGCATTTGGTGGACAAGCACTCAAATTAACCAACTCTGCAAGTTGCAATTCCCAAACTACCCCTAAACTTACTGCAAACTTGCTGAAAGTATCCCTGAAAGATATTGAAATCCCCACATGTTATCTACTTTCCAGCTTGTATATTCCCTTCCCATGTGCTAGCACCTTCTTAAGTGGGAGAGATTCACTTTTTTTTTATTAAAAAATTCTTAGGCAGTCCTTAAAGATTTCCTAATTAACTTCAACCACAGTTGGGATATGAATTCTTCCAGACAACCATATGTCCCAAAGTGTTAATCAATATTAATCACAATTAAGCAATGGCAATTAACATGCTCAAACAGATTCATAAACAGATTCTAGAATTCAATTATCCTCAGAAACCATCAGTAAACTACAAGTAACGGAAGCAAGTCAAACTATAAGAAATTAAAAAGAAAACAGGAATCATACCATCTAACCAATTTCAGAATGAAACCCGATTAATCAAACAATTAGCCAAAATTTATTAAACCTAAAACTATCATATAAGAAAACAGTTTCGCATTTGAAATCATAAACTGAAGTTAAAGAATCAGCTGAATATTCTACTCAATATCGATGAACTTGGGTAAAAATAGAAATAGCTATCCGAATCGACAATCGAACAAAAATGACAAACAAATCAATTCTTTTGATTACGAAATCCCGACTTGAAGCAAAGCTTATTACACAAATGACCCGGCAGATTATTAATCAAAGAAGAGGAGAAGACTTATCTTTTTTTTTTATTCATGTAAAGAAAACAACAGTAAAGTGAACAATTCAAACAAACAAAACAAATTAACAAAACAAAAACAGAAGAATGAGGGAAACTTAGCTTAGCCGTTAATTAGTCCGATTTTTCTTCTCGCTTCTCTTTTTATTTATTTTTTATTTGTTTTTTTCATCATTTCCTTCAACGAACTTCGAATCTTGGATTTCTTGAATTTTCTTGAAGTTTCCGGCGGTTTGAGTTGTTCTTGACGATTCTCGCAGCTTTGACTCGATTTCTTCATGTAGCAGTGTTAGTAAGAGTGGCGGGTGAGGATTTCGGGTGGTTTTGGGTGGTGCGCCGCCATGGGTGGTGGGTGGTGGGTGGCGACGCGACTAGGGTTTGAAATTCGAGGAGATTGGTTGGTGTTTGAAGGATAATAATGGTAGGGACGTGATGAGGAGGAGGTGGGGGATGTTTTGACGTTGGTTTTGGTCGAAGAAGAGGCCGGCCGCCGCCACACGCGGCGGAACCCTAGCGGCGCGGCTGGGAGAGGTGAAAAGAGAAACGGGTGTCTTTGGAGATGAGAGACAGAAGTGAGTGTATGTCTCGATGTCTCCTAAATTTTTTGTCTAAATTTTTTTTTTATTCAATTAAGTCTTAGATTAAAATTGACCGCTGGATTATGTGATGGACGGCCAGGATTTCAAGGGGGGGGCGGGTAAAGGGATTGGGTCTGGTTTTGGGCTGGGGTGTTGGGCTGGCTGGGTAGGGACGATTGGGTAATTACATTGGGCCTGGTTTTGCTATGGCCCAATTCCGATTTTTCTTCTTTGTTACTTCCTACACTATATATATATATATATATATAATATATATATATATATATATATATATAATCAGATTAATTCGTAACACACATAATTAATTTCACTAACAATTGACATACGTAAATACCGAATCCTTACATATGTGCATTAAAATGACAAGAAAAATGCGAGGAATACATTTTTTTATGATTTTCTTATTTTCGTAAAAAAATTGAACTTAATTCTTTCTAAGTACGGAACTAACCCTACAAATATAAATGCGACATATTTGGTATATGTATTTTTTGTTTATTAACTTAAGCAAACAAACGCAGACCCACAAATGCAAACGATAAGAAAAAGAGCATGCGATCCCCAAACATTGCAAACAAACAAAAACTCTTTTATTTTTGATATTTTTTGGAGTGATTTGTGTGAGGCAAAAATCACGTGCTCACAGCTGCCCCTCTTTGCGCGGAAACATGAAGAGTTTTCGTGCAAAGATAGTGAGCGAATACGAGCGATTTTTGCCCGTTCGAGCACTCCGTGTGAAGCATTTCTAAAAGATCTTGACCGAGCCTTTACTTCAGGAGGCCTCCTACATATCCTGTGCTAAACAGGAATCAGGTCAATGTAGTTCGGGAAGTTTTGGTAGCTGGGACTACCATGACTGTTGCGATCTTGCTATTACTGTTGTTACTGCTATTATTGTTATTGCCACTGCTTAACATGATCCCCTTATTACACCGTGCTAAACAAAAATAAGAAGCTAGACTAAGTTACAGTACTACAAATTCTTATCTATCCTTTTTAACTTGATCTTGTTATGCTCCTTGCCATCCTGCCGGCTCTGATGTTTCCTCACGTGCTTCTTCTCCTCTGACAATTGTTGTCTCGGCCTATCTTGATTGCCGACCTCCGACCATTGGTTCCTTCTTTGTGGTCTTCGAACTATTCTCCTTCGAAATCTGAATCTATCTTTTCTGATCCTTGTTGCCTTCCTTCTGCTTACGAACTTGGATTCATGCCGGGGATTTCTGTTACATTCAACTGCTTTCCTCGACCAAATTAAAATAAATCGCCACTCTATTCTTCAGGCGGGCTCCCTGACTTCAACTACAACTTCAACACTAAGTCGCCACTCCATTCTCCAGGCGGGCTCCCTGACTTCAACTACAACTTCAAAATAAATCGCCACTCCATTCTTCAAGCGGGCTCCCTAACTTCAACTACAACTTCAAAACTAAATCGCCACTCCATTCTCCAGGCGGGCTCCCTGACTTCAACTACAACTTCAAAATAAATCGCCACTCCATTCTCCAGGCGGGCTCCCTGACTTCAACTACAACTTCAAAATAAATCGCCACTCCATTCTTCAGGCGGGCTCCCTGACCTCAACAATAAACTTTGAACTTCATCCCATCCCTATCGTCTTCCTTTGCTTCCTGTACCACTTTCTTCTTCCTGCATCACCTCTTGAACCATCATTTCTCCTAAATTTCCTTGTTTCGGAATTGCTTTCTTCCTGGGTCGTGTTGCTTTCCCTCCTGACTGCTGGGGATATCTTTGGAACTGTTTACTTGCCTGCTGAGGACAATGACGCTGGGAAAATTTTCCTTCATTCCCTCATTTCCTTTGACTCATGCGCTTGAATTTGCGCTCGGATCTCTTGTTGTAACCCTCTGCTTTATGGTGGGTTACTGGTTTCAAGACCTGCAATGTAAAGACTGAAGACTTGCCTTTTGTTATACAGGTAGGCGCCTGCTTTTAGTATCAACTTTTGAATTAAAAAAAAATGCATTCTGGCAATAATGTAAAATAAAACAAATGTAAAATATCCTATTCGAGGGCGAATACTCCCATTGTATCCTATTCGAGGGCGAATACTCCCATTGTATCCTATTCGAGGGCGAATACTCCCATTGTATTCTATTCGAGGGCGAATACTTCCATTGTGTCCTATTCGAGGGCGAATACTCCCATCGTATTCTATTCGAGGGCGAATACTCCCATTGTATCCTATTCGAGGGCGGATAGTCCCATTGTATCCTATTCGAGGGGGAATATTCCCATTGTATCCTATTCGAGGCGAATACTCCCATTGTATCCTATTCGAGGGTGGATAGTCCCATTGTATTCTATTCGAGGGCGAATACTCCCATTGTATTCTATTCGAGGGCGAATACTCCCATTGTATTCTATTCGAGGGCGAATACTCCCATTGTATTCTATTCGAGGGCGAACACTCCCATTGTATTCTATTCGAGGGCGAACACTCCCATTGTATCCTATTCGAGGGTGAATACTCCCATCGTATCCTATTCGAGGGCGAATACTCCCATTGTATCCAATGTATAAAAGTGAACAAATCTGAGACGTCCTGTTCGAAGGTGGACAAACCTGAAACATCCTATTTGAAGGTGGACAAACCTGACATGTCATCTTGAATTGCCTTCCTCGTTTCTCCGAGAAAACTTTCAACAACGGCAGAAAATTTTCTGCCCCAGTATTGGTGTTCTTCCTTGTGGCATGACTTTCTCTGCTATCAATAGCACTTTCTTTCCCTGTTTCAAATCATAGAAAAATTGTTAGTTCAAAACATTGTGAGCGGTTGTGCCGCTCCTGTGGGGTGGTTTTTTCCTTTTCCCGTTTTCCTCGCTCGGGATTCCCAAAACTTGTTGGGGAATGATTTCATTTGTTGGAGATGATATTCCTGCTGGGGATGGGTTTTTCCATTTATCCCTTCCCCGTTCTGTGTTTCTCAACTTGCTGGGGGTTATTTTGTTGAAGATGAGATTTCCTTTCTTTCTTTACCACTCTGTGTTGTCCGATCACCTCGGAACTTGCTGAAGATAACACTGCCGGTGGGTTTTTATTTCCTCAAAATTGGTGTTTCACTCTTCTGGAGTCTGTTGGAGATGACCTTGGTTTAAATATTGCTTCCCTTAAGGCCTTCTTCCTTCTCTTTTTCCCCAAGTGGGATTTGACTTCCAGAAAATTTTCGAAATGAAAAGAAAATTTTCTGCCCCAGTTTAATAATCTTTTTTGCACCATACTTCTCTGCCGTTAATGGCATTTCCTTGCCTTGCATAATAATTGGAAAGTTGATGGAAAGTTTTGAAGTCATTTCTCACTACGTTTTGACTAGACTGTTAATGGAGAATTTTGACAAAAGGAGAAAGATAAAAAGAAACAACAAATAGAAGACAAGGGAGGACTTGACTCTCTAACCAGAAACAACTATAAAACTTATCAAACGCGGATACCAACTCTACTGGTCATGACATGCACATATGGCCTATCCTCCGTCGTTAATTTCCTTTCACGATTTTTGTCTCGTGATTTCCATCTCGATTGTCACCTTTATTCGACTTGAAGTGCCCGAAGGGTTTTAACTTTCAAGCCTCTCTCATTTTTGTTTTCTCTCAGCTTTCATCGCCTTATGGTGCCTGTGAAGGTTTTCACCGGTAAGACTCTCTCATTTGTATTACTTTTAGCTGGGGGCTGGGGTGTCACTGCTAAGACTCTCTCGTGTTTCCTTTCTGCTGGGAATCAGAGTCTTTTCTGCTGAGAATCAGAGTGTTATATTCTGATAGGACTCTATCCCTCGCCTGACGCGGCATCTTTTGAAGACTGATCGGAAGGTCTTTCTTTGGACCGTAATGTGGGATTTGGATAGGGCTAGAAAGAAAGGGTATTGAAGGCTCAAAACAAAATCAATTTTGGGTTCAAAATTTACAACCTTCGGACCTAAATTTATTTACAATAAACACAATTTTTCTTTGCCCTAGTTTTTTACTTGGGGATTTTTATTTCTTTATTTACACTATGACCGAGCTGTGAAGCGCCTACGTATCCTCTTTAAGGAATCAGGGCAAACGTAGTTCCCAATTCCTTCTTTTCATTTTTTTTTTCATCATTTTTTCATTTTTTTTCTTTTTCGTTCCTTTTTGGATGTTTTTGTTTTTCTCTTTTTTCTTTCTTTATCTTCCCCATTTGTGTTTCTAATTTTGGTACCGATTCCGAATGAGGGGTATGAAAGAAATCAAAATAAGGCTCGAAGGGTTAACGAAGGATAAAGTGTTTGGGTAGCAGAACAAAATGCCTTCGTCATTCCAATCTTCAAAACATACCAAGTACAAACAACACATTCGGGACATCTTTTGGTTGTGCTACGAGTGATAACCATGTCGTCCATTCGCCTTTTTCATCCATCATTTTAAAGTATTGCTGGACGACACTTCCATTTCAGTATCACGAGCGAACCCCATGTCAGCATGGCCATTTTGCCCTTAAGGCTTTCTTTGTATTTTACCCGCCCCAAATTTCACGTGACTCGGGTTCCAAATAATCTCAAATCATTATTTCTTTTAAAATGCCATGATTATCTTCCAATTCCTTCATGATTAACTTTTAAGATTAGGCCACAATTATGCGTGCATGTCATGTCACTAGTGTTGACGGAAAAATGACTATAAAGAAGAAAGACTAAAAGTTTAGGCTTGATTCAAGGGAAATGTGTAACGACCCGGCCCGTCGTTACGGGAATTATCACCCCGTTACCTTGCATTTGCATATATTATGCTTTTAAAACAGTATTAGAGTATATCGGGTGAATTAGGAGTGATTTGGATTGAAAATGAAACAAATAGCATGTTTGAAGAAAGCTTGAATATGAAAAGTCAACCAAGAGTTGACTATTGAGTTAGAGTGCTCGGAACCGGATTCCGATGATTCGACTAGTTCCGGGGGATCATTTATGACTTAGGAGAACAATCGGAATTGAATTTGGAGGCCCGGTGTAGAAATAGGCTTGAATTGGCTAAGGTTGAATTTTGGCGAAATCCGAACGGTAGGTGAGATTTTGATCCGGGGGTCGGAATGGGATTCCGACAGTGGCAGTAGCTTCGTTAGGTGATTTTGGATATGCCTGCAAAATTTCGGGTCATTCGGACGTCGTTTGGTCGGGTTTTTGATTGAATGTGTAATTTGGAATGTTTTAAGAAATTTAGGCTTGAATCCGTGTGTAATTGGTGATTTTGATGTGTAGGATGGTGTTTTTATGATTGGAACAAGTTCGTATCGTGTTTTGGGGTATGTTGGTGGTTTTCGTTGAGGTCCCGGGGCCTCGGGGTGAATCCGGACCATCATCCGGCATTTGGAAGCAAGAAGTGATCTGCTGTAAATTGCAGATCACTGGGCATAAAATAAGCCTTCGCGTTCGCGAAGGAGGGTCCCGCGTTCGCGAAGGCCGGGTCAGTAAGGCATCGCGTTCGCAAGAGCAGTGACGCGTTCGCGTAGGTTGGGGCCAGTTGGTCATCGCGTTCGCGATGGGTTGGATCGCGTTCGCGCAAGAGGAAAAGGTAAGGCATCGCGGACGCGTGGCTTCACGTCGCGTTCGCGTAGAGTAAAAATCCGGAGCCGGGAAGTTGGCCTTCGCGGACGCGTGAAGGTGTGTCGCGTTCGCGAAGGGTATTTTTGGGCAGAGCTTCGCGGACGCGTGATAGGCGTCGCGAACGCGTAGAGCAAATTGCTCTGGCAGTGAGTTTAATTACAGAACATTTCACATACGGGTTCATTAACCCAAAACTCCATTTTTGAGTTCCAAGAGGAGAAATTGACGGGAGATTGCTGGGAAATCATCGGGGTTTCGTTGGAGGTAAGTTTTGTGGCTTAATTACATCATTTTAACATGAAATCCTTGGTTAATTCTCTGTAAATGGGAGATTAAATGTGGGTTTTAACCCTAGGCCTAAATTGTAGAAAAACAAGGATTTGAGTGGGCAAATGGAGTCCGATTTTGGTAAAATTGATATGCTTAGACTCGTATTGAGACGAGGGTTCCAGAAATGTGAATTTCGTAAATTTTCGGAATGTGGGCCCGGGGCTCGGGTTTTGACAACTTTGGGAATTTTGATGTAAATTGAGTTGTATTGATTGGGTGTCGTCCCATTGGCCTAAATTGTTGTATTTCTACTGTATTTGATCAGATTCTATACGTGCGGAGCTTGATTCTCGTGGCAAGGGCATTGCGGAATAGTCGTCGCGCTGTATTGAGGTGAGTAATATATGTGGGTGATGACCAGCGGGTTCGAAACCCCGGTATACCACTTTGTGACGCTGTATAGCGGCGAGACACGTACACTCTTGAGAGTGCGGGGTCGATCATGAATTGGAGACTACATATTAGTCCAACCTGTTGATATTGTATTATTGGCTATTCTAGAGCCGTCGAACCTCCTTCTCGGATGGTTGCATATATATATATATATATTGTGATAATGGCCACTCTTGAGCCGAGGAACCCCTTCTTGGGCGGTTGAGTATACATGTGGGCCGTGAGCCAGTTATTGGATCCCGCGAGGATCGTTATCATTGTCTTATCACATAGACATGCTAGTTTACTACTAGTCCGCAGCCATTTTTGTTATTATGCTAATTCCAATCTCTGGAACTTGATATTACTGTTTTCTAACTGAAAAATGATAAAAGAGTTTTCAAAAACTACTTTTGAGCTTGCGAGGCTGTATCTGCATATTAGCTGACTAGTAGTGGATCGGGCTGCACGCCGCAGCGAGATATATGTTGGATCGGACTGCACGCCGCAGGAATATCTCTATGAGATGTGCTTGGGCTGTAGGAGCCCCTCCGGAGTCTGAACCCCCACAGTGAGCACGGGTACCCAAAATTGGAGTCGGGCTACACGCCGTAGCGTTCATATCATGCATTGCATTGCATTTAGCTACATCTGCTAGTTGTTATGCTATTTATTGGTATTTGTTGGAACAGGTACAGTGAAGATTGATTCTATGACAGGGTAGCCGATTATAGCTTTACATAGTGCTTTATTGCGGATTTCTTATCTGCGTTGTCTTACCCTTGTTTATTACCACTGAGTCTGGCAGTACTCATTTTACTCCCCGCACCTTGTGTGCAGATCCAGGTACCTCTCAGCAGTGATCCAGTAGCTGTGCGAGGCGACGTTTGTGGATATTCGAGGTAGCTGCAGAGTCCGCAGGACCCGACATTCCTTCCTACTGTCTTTTGATTTTGTATTGACATTTTTTTTCCGCACTTGGTATCTTGTAAACCTTTATACACTCATGTTTAGTAGAGGCTCATGACTCTTGACCCTTGGTCTATGGGAGTTGATGTGTTATGGGACTTGGTTTCCCGTTTTCGTTATTGGTATCGCTATTGTTTCATATTTTGAAATGCTTAAATGGGTTGAAGAGAGCTTCTAGCTCTGTTGTTAATATTGATTGGTCAGGCTGGCTTAGCAATGTGCTGGGCGCCATCACGACCGGATTTGGGGTCGTGACAAGTTGGTATCAAAGCCTAGGTTTACTAGGCCTCGTGAGTCTTGAGCCGGTTAGTAGAGTCTTGTGGATCGGTACGGGGACGCCTGTACTTATCCTCGGGAGGCCGCGAACCTTTAGGAAAACTTCACTTTTCTTGAACTCCGTCGTGCGATCTTATTGTTCTGAGAACTAAATTTCTATATTCTATTCTCTCGCAGATGGCGAGAACGCGAGCATCGGGACGAGGTGGACGACCTCCGTTGCCACCTGCTGAGGCCGTGGGCGCGGTCGTGCTAGAGTTAGAGGTAGGGCGGCCGAGGCGGTGCCGGCCGACCCGCCCGTTGACCGGTTCAGGAGCAGCCCCCGGTGGTTGAAGCTCCAGCGGTCCCGGTTCGGGGCCGGACTATATCTATCTGCTATTCTCGGTCGTCGGGAGACTCTTGCCCGGATATTATCGGTGTGTTCCGGTTTGGCTCGAGTAGTTTCAGCGCTACCGCTACCGTAGCGACATCTCAGGTCAGGGGGTGGTCGGCGGACCCCTGCAGCTCGCACACCCGATCCGGTTGTTCGGGGACTTCGGACGCCAGAGGCTGTCCCCGCTCGGGTGGTTGCACGGGTTATTCCTCCGGCTGCACCGGCTCCGGCTCCAGAGCATATGGTTCGAGGTTATGCCCGAGGACGAGCGGCGTCGTCTTGAGAGGTTTGGTAGACTTCGGCCACCCCATTTCAGGGGGCGTTGAGGGCGAGGATGCCCGGGGTTTCTTGGATAAATGTCAAGAAGATGCTGCGTACGGCTGGTATTCTTGAGTCCGGCGGAGTTTCATTTACTACATTTCAGTTCACCGGTCCCGCATTTGATTGGTGGGAGGAGTTTGAGAGGCGTAGGCCTGCAAGAGCGGCACCTCTCACATGGCAGCACTTCTCTACTCTCTTTCTAGAGAAATATGTACCTCAGTCTCGTCGCGAGGAGCTACGTTGCTAGTTCGAGTGGTTGGTTCAGGGCGACATGTCTGTGACCCAGTATGAGCTCGGATTCACACGGTTGGCTAGGCATGCCACATGGATGATCCCTAATGATAGGGAGAGGATCAGGAGGTTCATTGATGGCCTCAATTACTCTATCCGTATTCTTATGACCAGCGAGCGAGTTCTGTCATCATCGTTTGAGCAGGTTGCTGATATGGCACGCTCCATTGAGGCGGATCGTCGCCGAGAGAGAGAGGAGCGGGAGGCCAGGAGGCCTCGTGGTTCGGGCAGTTTCAGTGGTGCTCCATCTAGAGGGCATTCCCAGCAGAGCAGAGGTCGCTCATCTAGACCTTCTCATTCAGGCCGCCCAGAGCAGAGCGGAGGTTCTTATGGTCGTGGTCGACAGGGGTTTCAGCAGGGTCAGTCGTCGCTTGGTGCCCTCCCAGCCCAGAGTGCAGCACCTACTTCTCCAGCACCAGGTGCATGTTATGAGTGTGGTGAGTTTGCCCATATGAGGAGGCAGTGCCATCGACTCCGTAGGGACAGGGATCAACCCTCATCTTCAGCACCATCTCAGGCTAGTAGAGGTGAAGTTCAGTCTTCTCGTGGTCGGCCCAGAGGCGAGGAGAGATCCGGTGGAGGCCAAGCACGGTTCTATGCACTCCCTGATAGGCGTGATGGAGTTGCCTCCTATGCAGTGATTACAGGTATCATTTCTGTCTGTCACAGAGATGCCTCTGTTCTATTTGATCCAGGGTCCACATATTCTTACGTGTCCTCTTATTTTGCACATCATTTGGGGGCGACTCGTGGTATTCTTGATTTACCTGTTCATGTATCCACCCCCGTGGGTGATACGATTGTTGTGGATCATGTCTATAGATCCTGTGTTATATCTATTGGGGGTCTGGAGACCCAGGCAGATTTGTTATTGTTGGGTATGGTGGACTTTGATGTTATATTGGGTATGGACCGGTTGTCTCCGTACCATGCTATATTGGACTGTCATGCTAAGACAGTTACGTTGGCCATTCCTGGTATTTCTCGGATTGAGTGGCGGGGTTCGACCGATTTCGTCCCTAGCCGTGTTATTTCGTTCTTAAAGGCTCGGAAAATGGTTGAAAAAGGGTGTTTATCGTACTTAGCTTTTGTGAGAGATGTGGGAGCCGAGTCTCCTAGCATTGACTCTGTACCTGTTGTGAGGAACTTCCCAGATGTATTTCCCCTCAGACCTGTCGGGCATGCCGCCGGACGGGGATATTGATTTTGGCATTGACTTGGTGCCGGCACTCAGCCCATTTCTATTCCTCCGTATCGGATGGCACCGGCTGAGTTGAAGGAATTGAAGGAGCAACTCCAGGAACTCCTAGATAAGGGGTTTATTCGGCCGAGTGTATCGCCGTGGGGTGCACCGGTCCTGTTCGTTAAGAAGAAGGACGGATCTATGAGGATGTGTATTGACTATAGGCAGCTAAACAAAGCAACAATGAAGAATAAGTATCCTCTGCCTCGTATTGATGATTTGTTTGATCGGCTCCAGGGAGCTAGGGTGTTCTCGAAGATTGATCTTCGTTCAGGCTACCATCAGCCGAAGATTAGAGAGTCCGACATTATGAAGACTGCATTCGGACCCGATATGGTCACTATGAGTTCCTTGTGATGTCTTTTGGGTTGACTAATGCCCCAGCAGCATTTATGCATTCTGATGAACAGTGTATTCAGGCCGTATCTCGATTCATTTGTGATCGTATTCATTGATGACATACTTGTCTACTCTCGTAGCCGGGAGGAGCATGCTCGGCACTTGAGTGTTGTGTTGCAGAGATTGAGAGAGGAGAAGCTGTATGCCAAGTTCTCCAAATGTGAGTTCCGGCTTGAGTCCGTGGCATTCTTAGGGCACGTGGTGTCCTGTGATGGTATTCGGGTAGATCCGAGGAAGGTCGAGGCAGTGCAGAGTTGGCCCAGACCGACCTCAGTTTCTGAGATCCGTAGCTTTCTGGGATTGGCAGGGTATTATCGCCGATTCGTTCAGGGATTCTCTTCTATTGCTTCACCCTTGACTAGATTGACTCGGAAGGGTGTTCCTTTCTTATGGTCCGAGGAGTGCGAGGAGAGCTTTCGGAAGCTCAAGACAGCACTGACCACAGCACCAGTCTTGATTCTACCGACAACGTCAAATTCTTATACTGTATATTGTGATGCCTCAGGAGTGGGCATTGGTTGTGTGTTGATGCAGGAGGGTAGGGTCATTGCTTATGCCTCTCGTCAGTTGAAGCCCCACGAGAAGAACTACCCTGTTCACGATTTGGAATTAGCTGCTATTGTTCATGCCTTGAAGATTTGGAGGCATTATCTATATGGTGTATCTTGTGATGTATATACAGACCACCGTAGCCTTCAGCATTTGTTTAAGCAGAAAGATCTAAATTTGAGGCAACGGAGATGGCTTGAGTTGCTTAAAGACTATGATATTACTATCTTGTATCATCCCGGGAAAGCCAATGTAGTGGCTGATGCATTGAGCCGGAAGGCTATTAGTATGGGCAGTTTGGCGTATATTCCAGTTGGGGAGAGACCCCTAGCAGTTGATGTTCAGGCGTTAGCTAACCAGATGGTAAGGCTGGATATTTCTGAGCCCAGTCGGGTGATGGCTTATGTAGTAGCTCGTTTTTCTTTATATGATCGTATTCGAGAGCGCCAGTATGATGATCCACACTTGCTTGTCCTTAAGGACAGAGTTCAGCATGATGATGCTAGGGATGTCACTATTGATAGTGATGGTGTGTTGCGGATGCAGGGCCGGATATGCGTGCCCAATGTTGACGGCCTTCGTGAATTGATATTGGAGGAAGCCCATAGCTCGCGGTATTCTATTCATCCAGGAGCCGCGAAGATGTACCAGGATTTGAAGCAGCATTACTGGTGGAGAAAGATGAAGAAAGATATTGTGAGCCATGTGGCTCGGTGTCTAAACTGTCAGCAGGTCAAGTATGAGCATCAGAGACCTGGTGGTGTATTCCAGCGTATTGATATTCCGGAGTGGAAGTGGGAAAGAATAACTATGGACTTTGTTAGTGGACTCCCTCGGACGACGAGGAAGTTTGATTCAGTTTGGGTGATTGTGGATAGACTGACTAAGTCAGCTCATTTCATCCCAGTGTGTACTACCTATACCTCAGAGCGGTTGGCAGAGATATTCATCCGTGAGATAGTGAGATTGCATGGAGTTCCTATTTCCATTATATCGGACAGAGGTACCCAGTTCACATCTCAGTTCTGGAGGACATTTCAGCGAGAGTTGGGGTCACAGGTAGAGTTGAGCACAGCATTTCATCCACAGACGGATGGGCAGTCCGAGCGTACTATTCAGATATTGGAGGACATGTTGCGTGCTTGTGTCATTGATTTTGGTGGTTCGTGGGCTGATTATTTGCCTTTGGCGGAGTTTGCTTATAATAATAGCTATCAGTCCAGCATTCAGATGGCGCCGTATGAAGCTTTATATGGGAGGCGGTGTAGGTCTCCAGTTGGTTGGTTCGAGCCCGGCGAGGCTAGGTTGTTAGGGACAGAGTTAGTCCAAGATGCTTTAGATAAGGTGAAGGTGATTCAGGAGAGACTTCGCACAGCTCAGTCGCGTCAGAAGAGTTATGCAGACCGGAAGGTCCGAGATGTGTCTTATTCGGTAGGTGAGAAGGTGTTGCTGAAAGTTTCGCCTATGAAGGGTGTTATGAGGTTTGGAAAGAAAGGGAAGTTGAGCCCAAGGTTTATTGGACCTTTTGAGGTGCTTAGGAAAGTTGGGGAGGTGGCTTATATGCTTGCTTTGCCACCCGGTTTGTCGGGAGTTCACCCGGTGTTCCATGTATCTATGCTCCGGAAGTATGTCGGAGACCCGTCTCATGTGTTGGACTTCGGCACGATACAGCTAGATGAGGATTTGACTTATGATGTGGAACCAGTAGCCATTTTGGGTCGACAGGTTCGTAAGCTGAGATCTAAGGATATAGCTTCAGTGAAAGTGCGGTGGAGAGGTCGTCCCGTGGAGGAAGCAACTTGGGAGACCGAGCAGGAATTGCGGAGTCGATATCCACACTTGTTTGATACTCTAGGTATGTTTCTTAACCCGCTCGCGGACGAGCGTTTGTTTAAGTTGGGGAGAATGTAACGACCCGGCCCGTCGTTACGGGAATTATCACCCCGTTACCTTGCATTTGCATATATTATGCTTTTAAAACAGTATTAGAGTATATCGGGTGAATTAGGAGTGATTTGGATTGAAAATGAAACAAATAGCATGTTTGAAGAAAGCTTGAATATGAAAAGTCAACCAAGAGTTGACTATTGAGTTAGAGTGCTCGGAACCGGATTCTGATGATTCGACTAGTTCCGGGGGATCATTTATGACTTAGGAGAACAATCGGAATTGAATTTGGAGGCCCGGTGTAGAAATAGGCTTGAATTGGCTAAGGTTGAATTTTGGCAAAATCCGAACGGTAGGTGAGATTTTGATCCGGGGGTCCGGAATGGGATTCCGACAGTGGCAGTAGCTTCGTTAGGTGATTTTGGATATGCCTGCAAAATTTCGGGTCATTCGGACGTCGTTTGGTCGGGTTTTTGATTGAATGTGTAATTTGGAATGTTTTAAGAAATTTAGGCTTGAATCCGTGTGTAATTGGTGATTTTGATGTGTAGGATGGTGTTTTTATGATTGGAACAAGTTCGTATCGTGTTTTGGGGTATGTTGGTGGTTTTCGTTGAGGTCCCGGGGGCCTCGGGGTGAATCCGGACCATCATCCGGCATTTGGAAGCAAGAAGTGATCTGCTGTAAATTGCAGATCACTGGGCATAAAATAAGCCTTCGCGTTCGCGAAGGAGGGTCCCGCGTTCGCGAAGGCCAGGTTAGTAAGGCATCGCGTTCGCGAGAGCAGTGACGCGTTCGCGTAGGTTGGGGCCAGTTGGTCATCGCGTTCGCGATGGGTTGGATCGCGTTCGCGCAAGAGGAAAAGGTAAGGCATCGCGGACGCGTGGCTTCACGTCGCGTTCGCGTAGAGTAAAAATCCGGAGCCGGGAAGTTGGCCTTCGCGGACGCGTGAAGGTGTGTCGCGTTCGCGAAGGGTATTTTTGGGCAGAGCTTCGCGGACGCGTGATAGGCGTCGCGAACGCGTAGAGCAAATTGCTCTGGCAGTGAGTTTAATTACAGAACATTTCACATACGGGTTCATTAACCCAAAACTCCATTTTTGAGTTCCAAGAGGAGAAATTGACGGGAGATTGCTGGGAAATCATCGGGGTTTCGTTGGAGGTAAGTTTTGTGGCTTAATTACATCATTTTAACATGAAATCCTTGGTTAATTCTCTGTAAATGGGAGATTAAATGTGGGTTTTAACCCTAGGCCTAAATTGTAGAAAAACAAGGATTTGAGTGGGCAAATGGAGTCCGATTTTGGTAAAATTGATATGCTTAGACTCGTATTGAGACGAGGGTTCCAGAAATGTGAATTTCGTAAATTTTTGGAATGTGGGCCCGGGGCTCGGGTTTTGACAACTTTGGGAATTTTGATGTAAATTGAGTTGTATTGATTGGGTGTCGTCCCATTGGCCTAAATTGTTGTATTTCTACTGTATTTGATCAGATTCTATACGTGCGGAGCTTGATTCTCGTGGCAAGGGCATTGCGGAATAGTCGTCGCGCTGTATTGAGGTGAGTAATATATGTGGGTGATGACCAGCGGGTTCGAAACCCCGGTATACCACTTTGTGACGCTGTATAGCGGCGAGACACGCACACTCTCGAGAGTGCGGGGTCGATCATGAATTGGAGACTATATATTAGTCCAACCTGTTGATACTGTATTATTGGCTATTCTAGAGCCGTCGAACCTCCTTCTCGGATGGTTGCATATATATATATATATATTGTGATAATGGCCACTTTTGAGCCGAGGAACCCCCTTCTTGGGCGGTTGAGTATACATGTGGGCCGTGAGCCAGTTATTGGATCCCGCGAGGACCGTTATCATTGTCTTATCACATAGACATGCTAGTTTACTACTAGTCCGCGGCTATTTTTGTTATTATGCTAATTCCAATCTCTGGAACTTGATATTACTGTTTTCCAACTGAAAAATGATAAAAGAGTTTTCAAAAACTACTTTTGAGCCTGCGAGGCCGTATCTGCATATTAGCCGACTAGTAGTGGATCGGGCTGCACGCCGCAGCAAGATATATGTTGGATCGGACTGCACGCCGCAGTGAATATCTCTATGAGATGTGCTTGGGCTGTAGGAGCCCCTCCGGAGTCTGAACCCCCACAGTGAGCACGGGTACCCAAAATTGGAGTCGAGCTACGCGCCGTAGCGTTCATATCATGCATTGCATTGCATTTAGCTACATCTGCTAGCTGTTATGCTATTTATTGGTATTTGTTGGAACAGGTACAGTGAAGATTGATTCTATGACAGGGTAGCTGATTATTATTTCTATATTGAACTGTACTGGTTGAGTTAGTCACTACCTTTCAGTCCAAGGGTTGGATTTGTTACTTATTGAGTTGGTTGTACTCACACTATACCCCGCACCTCGTGTGCGGATCCAGTGCTTCCGGTCATGGCGGTACTGACTGGGAGACATGATTCAATGACCATTGAGGTAGCTATATGGCATTTGTAGGCCTTGACTCTCCTTCATTATGTCTCCTGATATTGTATTGACTTTTCTTTCCGCACTTGGTATCTTGTAAACCTTTATACACTCATGTTTAGTAGAGGCTCATGACTCTCGTCCCATTGGCCTAATTTGTTGTATTTCTACTGTATTTGATCAGATTCTAAGCGTGCGGAGCTTGATTCTCGTGGCAAGGGCATTGCGACAATTATGCCTGCATGTCATGTCACTAGTGTTGACAGAAAAATGACTATAAAGAAGAAAGACTTAAATCAAAGAAAAATGACTCGAAATAATGGAAAACAAGAGAGTTGCATTAGACGAACTAGAAATGAATTAATACGACAAAACAAACACAATAAACTGGGGTACACCCTTGGAACAAACCTACACAATACTAAATGAGGTATTACGACCAATAGAAAACTGGACAAAATAGAACGATAAAAGGGTTTGAGTTACATGACAATATCCTGATTACAACCCTGAAATAATCTGGACGACAGAAATGACAACAAAATAAGCCACCAAAAACTCCATTATGGTTGACCAAGAAATGGAGAGTCTTCCCGATTACCAAGCACGATATTTTGGCCACTGAGCTTCGCATCAATATTACCAAAGCCACTTATTTGCTTCGACATTTTCAGCTTTAGTCAATACATCCCCACAAAGCGTCCATCATGGCGTGCAGGTAAAGGACTCTATGCGATATTCTTGGTGTCACTATCTTGGATCATAATCAGGTTTTCCTGGACCTTCTGTTTCCGGTTCACCACAAACCAACCACCTCAATTCTCAACAATTCAAAATAAAATATGGTAGAAATGGAATCAGTCAGTCCTTATCCATATTTTTTTGCTTACTTCTTTTTCTTTTTCTCTTTTTAAAAAAAAATTATTTTTCCCATTTTTTCATTTTTTTTGCTTTTTTGATTGTGGTCGAATCTTATGGAGATTGCCTACGTATCATGACGCCATATGAATCAGACCTTGCGTAGTTCGGTCAGATATGTGGTAAATAACAACAAAGCACATTTTTTCATTTTTTATAATACAATATTTTTTTGATTTTTTTTTGAAGAAAAATTATAGAAGCCGACTCCAACTACAAACTTGTGTAGGAAATTTCTACAAGAAAAAGAATATTTTTGGTGTCAACTATGACTATTTCTACAAAATTGGCCACATAATGGCTTATTTGACAAAATGACTATTTTTGAAAAATTTATTTAAGAAAGATAAACATGAATTTTTTTTTATCTTGTAGCTCATGGGGCATCGTTCGGCATCACCATAAACCAACACAAGACTATTTTTCATAAATTGGCCATGTAATGGCTTATTTAGACAAAGTGGCTCTTTTTGCAAAATTTTATTTAAGAAGATGCAAATTCAAAAAATTTTTATCCTGGGGCCTATGGGGCATCGTTCAGCACCGACACAGGCCAACGCAAGACTGAGGAAGTTAAAATGCAAAAATGTGGCTATTTCATCAAAACTCCGGCCATGTAATGGTTTATTTGATAAAGTGGTTATTTTTGTAAAGTTGAGTGATGACTCAAAACTTGATTTTTTGTGGATACATCCTTTCGCATTTCCGCGAGGGAATATTTCCAGGCTGTGTCCAAAATTATTTACAAATGACTCAAAGTGGCTATTTTTGCAAAAACGGCATGCCGACGTCCTTTTAAGGGACATTCGGCTTATTTTAAGCAAGAATAGCATTACCCGACTTATTTACAACAAAATAAAAATTTTGACATTTTTTTTGGTTATTTTTGCAAAAAGGGTGTGAACCCGGACTTGATTTTGCGGCTATGGCCTTGCAACATTTCCACAAGGAATATTTCAAGGCTATGTCCGCAAATTATTTAAAAATAATTCAAAGTGGCTATTTTTGTAAAAACAACCTTCCGGCGTCCTTTCGGAACATTCGACTATTTCTAAAAACAGCATCACTTTGATTTTATTTACAAAACTAAACACATATTTTATTTTTTAAAAGGGGTGGCCTTTCAATATTTCCACAAGGGGTATTTCAAGGCTATTATTCAAAAAAAGGAAAAGAAAAGATTTCAAAGTGGCTATTTTTGCAAAAACAGCCTTCCGGCATCCTTTCGGAACATTCGGTTATTTTCAAAAATGGCATCACTTTGATTTTATTAACAAAATTAAACACGCATTTTTTTGATTTTTTGAAAGGTGTGGTTGGACCCGATGAGGGTTGCCTACGTATCCCACCTAATGGCGAGAATCAAACCTGCGTAGTTCGGTCAGATTATTTTATGACCAATTATTTCAACAAAAATTGTTCCACCTATTTTTCAAAATTTCAATATTTTTTTTTAATCTAAAATTTCCTCTTTTTTTTTTGTTTTTCAGGAATTTAGCCAATAATAAACTAGAAAAAATAAATGCAACATATAACATACTCGGTCTTTTGATTACCGGGTCACCTGTCCTAGACGGACCCAACCCCTGTGTTGAGTCCCCTAAGTCAGATATGATGCAAATAAACGTCCTAAATCTAGGCTCAATATCCCGATGTTTTCAATGGTACTAGACCGTGTACCCGAGCGGACAACTCGGATCGAGGAGAGGACTACGTACCGGTGACCCGCGGGGTCAATCGGCTTTGTAACTTATCCGGCCTCTTTTTCTTATTTTTGGTATTTACACTAACAGAAAGGGGAGTCTCAACCAGTAAGCACATCCCCGGAGATAAGAAGAGAAGGGTTTTCGGCACAGTTTTATATATACAGTTCACGCAATATCAAAGCGGTAAACATGTAGCACATTAATCAAAACATATAATGAAATCAGATATAAGCAAAAATAGCAATTTTACTGAGCTCGAATTCTTAAACCCCGAACCGAAGTTCCGGGTTACTTGTCCCCAGCAGAGTCGCCAGAGCTGTCACACCTCCCTTTTTCACCACACATAACGTATAAATGTAAATTAAAGGACAATCGAAACGGGATTTATTTATTTAATTCAGAGTCGCCACTTGGGAAAATAATGGTGTCCCAAGTCACCGATTTCAATCCCGAACCGAGGAAATTTATGACTCTGCAATATAGTCTGCGAAACTAGAAACCTGGATAAGGAATTCTGTTAACCCGGGAGAAGGTGTTAGGCACTCCCGGATTCCGTGGTTTTAGCACGGTCGCTCAACTGCGAATTTTTGTTTTTATCTGATTTCTTTATATATTTTAATTATGTGCTATTAATGTTCCGCTTTTCAATTTTAGAAGAATTGTGACGTCACGAAAACACATTTCGAGTCACACCGCAACCAGTATGCATGTGACTTTAACGTATTTCAGTTTCGTCGGGAGATAGATTTGGGTCACATAAATGCGCACCCGTAATTAAGAAAAGTATTTTTATTAAAGTCGTGCCTAAAGAGTCTATCGTATTGTTAACTTTGGGAAAGACCGTAAAATTCGCTAAGCGGTCTTCCCGAGTCTAAGTTTTTCATAACAGTTTACTTGAGGGCCCCGCAATTGTTTAATTTCATTTGGCGAGGCTCGCCTCACTTTTATTAAAAGTCAATCCTAACATAACTATGATTTTCTATTTAATTGGTCTTCAATAATAGACCAAGGTCCTAATTTATTTTAAAAGGGGTGTTTCAATTGTATTTAAATGAGTACTTAGAGTTTTGGGCCTCAAATAAAGTCCAATACAAAACAAGAATGAACAAATTGAGCCGACAGCCCATACGTGTGCCAAAGTATTCTAAATCTGGGCCATGTAACAGCAACGAGGCCCAATATCAAATCTATATACAATATCCCCATTAAGTATACTGTTTTGACGTCCATCACAGTGTAGAAAAATATCAATTATCTATGTATTTACAGTGCTTATTTTTATTTGACCAAATTGAGTTTATGACATTAAATTCTAAACAAAATCTTGTTTTATATCAGTGACAAAGTGGCACATAAATTGCTGTTGGTTGCCATATTCAAAATGATACTGAATTGCCAATCTCCTCACTTTCACACAGACTCGCAAACACACGGCAGCTTTAACACTCGAATACGATACAAGCTGTAAATTTCCAGCTTTGTAAACTTATCATTATTTCACCATCTAGTGTCTTGATTGCTAACTGTGAAAATTTAATGATATAGCTGTAAAAAATTTGAATTACAAACTTTGTTAATCTAGCTAGATATGGAAGATTTATTCAATAATAGGAAATAAAATCTTAGGCCAATTAACTAGCTATTACAACTTAAAACTTCATCAATCTAAGTATTCTAGTTATAAGTCAAAATCAAACTAAGAAAGTTGAAGCCAATTCGGCTTTAACTTCTTTTTTTTTTCAATTAGACACAATGCAACCATTTTTAAACGAATATAACTTCAATATTTCGAATTAGAGCAACAGGGACTCCTTATAAACCTCCAAATTGCAGTTTCGGCATTTAATTCCAAATCAGAATTTACATAATCTCTCCAATTAAGAAATGGATAGAAGAAGTACCTGAAAAGTTGAAAATCTATTAGATCTAATAGATACAACAGCTATACAGGATTTCAGCAGGCAAATTCCAGCAGTAAACAGTCACAGCAGTAGCAGTTCAGTGAGAATGAGATCAACAGCAGCAATTGAAATTGACAATTAAACCCAGAAGCTAATTTTCAGAACTCCAAGTTGCCTCAAAACCAAAATTCACACTCTAAATTATTGAGCTAGCAGTTCTTCACTGATTTATGACTGATTTCCTATTGTTTTTGGATTTTTTGAAGATAATTTGAAGGTATAAAAGAAGAAAATTGAATCTGAAATATTTAATTTCAGATCTGAAAATAGAGTAAATATTTTTGGATTTTTCTAGAGTTCCTATGGTTTAAAACTCTAAAGAGACTCTAAAAATCAGATGGAACGTGTTAAAAACCCCCTCCTCTCTCCTATTCTTCCACTGTCTACTTATATAACCACTCACAGTCCCCTTAAGATACCTCAAACAATTATAAAAACAAACTTGCCCATGATATTCTCTTACCTCCCCACTACTATGTGTTTTGCTCTATTTTTAATTCCATTAGCCTATTGTTTAATCATTTCTTTTAACCCTTCTATGCTATTATGCTTTTCCAATCCATTAAGTATTAAACAATACATTAGTTAAATGTTACATTAGCATTTGGTGGACAAGCACTCCAATTAACCAACTCTGCAAGTTGCAATTCCCAAACTACCCCTAAACTTACTGCAAACTTGCTGAAAGTATCCCTGAAAGCTATTGAAATCCCCACATATTATCTACTTTCCAGCTTGTATATTCCCTTCCCATGTGCTAGCGCCTTCTTAAGTGGGAGAGATTCACTTTTTTTTTATTAAAAAATTCTTAGGCAGTCCTTAAAGATTTCCTAATTAACTTCAACCACAGTTGGGATATGAATTCTTCCAGACAACCATATGTCCCAAAGTGTTAATCAATATTAATCACAATTAAGCAATGGCAATTAACATGCTCAAACAGATTCATAAACAGATTCTAGAATTCAATTATCCTCAGAAACCATCAGTAAACTACAAGTAACGGAAGCAAGTCAAACTATAAGAAATTAAAAAGAAAACAGGAATCATACCATCTAACCAATTTCAGAATGAAACCCGATTAATCAAACAATTAGCCAAAATTTATTAAACCTAAAACTATCATATAAGAAAACAGTTTCGCATTTGAAATCATAAACTGAAGTTAAAGAATCAGCTGAATATTCTACTCAATATCGATGAACTTGGGTAAAAATAGAAATAGCTATCCGAATCGACAATCGAACAAAAATGACAAACAAATCAATTCTTTTGATTATGAAATCCCGACTTGAAGAAAAGCTTATTACACAAATGACCCGGCAGATTATTAATCAAAGAAGAGGAGAAGACTTATCTTTTTTTTTATTCATGTAAAGAAAACAACAGTAAAGTGAACAATTCAAACAAACAAAACAAATTAACAAAACTGTCACGACCCGGATTTTTCCCCCAACATCGGGATCGTGATGGCGCCTACTCGTGGTAGCTAGGCAAGCCACTGTATTCATACTATCCTGTTTTTAACACAGTTTTAACTAAATAAATGCGAAATACTTTATCGAAATAGAGATAACTAATTACGAAGTAAAAATCATACTGAAATCCTCTACCCAAGACATGGAGTCACCAACTCACAAACTACTATGGAATACTACACGTAAAAGTCTGAAGGAAATATAACATAATTCTGTTTGTCTCGGAACAAAGAGACTACAGCTAATAACATAAATAAAGAAAGAGACGCCGGGCCTGCGGACGTCTGCAAGCTACCTCGGTCTCAAATATGATTAACTCCCACGCAATCGATTTACTGCTGCTGCTGCTCCTGATCGTAACCTGGACCTGTGCAAAAACGCACAGAAGTGTAATATCAGCACAACCGACCCCATGTACTGGTAAGTGCCTGGCCTATCCCGGCGAAGTAGTGACAAGCCTAGGACCAGACACTCACATAAACCTGTGCAATTCAATATATATATATGTGTACCACAAAATAACAAGAAATAATCAAGTATTAACACAATAAGGAATACCTTAAAGAATTCAACAATTAATTACAGTTAATAATTTCACAAGGAAAAACAAAGTATAATGTAAACACAAGTAATATCACTTCAAGAAATAGCAAGCAGTTGCACGGCATCACCCTTCGTGCTTTTACTCTCATCCTCACATCCATAGTACGTCATGATCCTTCGTACATGGTTCAATAACAAGGCACGGCATGATCCTTCGTGCATAATCAATAATAGGGCACGGCATGATCCTTCGTGCATAATCAATAATAGGGCACGGCATGATCCTTCGTGCATAATCAATAAATAAACATGGCACGGCATTAACCTTCGTGCATAAATAAATAAACATGGCACGGCATCACCCTTCGTGCATTAAATAAATAAACATGGCACGGCATCACCCTTCGTGCATTATCACTCTTCCTCACCCAATTAACAATCACAGTTAAGGGAAAAGAAAGAAACAATAATTCATAAACCGTCCCATCAAGGAAAATCAATAATTATCTTCACAACAAGTCCCAACAAAAGGGAGAACAATAACAATTCATCTGTAATATATCTCAAAATAATCATTTTCCAACGACTCACGGTCATACTAGACGCCAATGTATGGATGCTCGTCACCACAGCCCATACACCGCACTCGATCACATAACACATAACACATAATCCTATTCCCTCAAGCTAGGATAGAACAAACACTTACCTCGAATGCTTATGAACAATTCACTTCGTGGAAATGTCTTTTCTTTCAATTTGGCTCCAATCCAACCGTATCTATACACAATTGATTTAATATCATCAATTCTACTCAACAAACTAATTCTTAATACCAAATACAACTTTTACAACATTCTGCCATGAATAGTGAATTTCAACCCCGGGCCCACATGGTCGGAATTCGGGGTTAGGACCAAAATCCGGTTACCCATTCCCCCACGAGTTCATATATATAATTTGTTTCAAAATCGGACCTCAATTCGAGGTCCAATTCCCCAATTTATGAAAAACCCTATTTTCTAACAAAAACAAGAATTTTACCATGAAAATCTTTGATTTCTTATGAAAAACATGTTTAATGATGTTAGGAATTGAAAGAATTAAGTAAAAAGTGACTTACAATCGTTTTGATGAAGAAGAAATCCTTGAAGAATCGCAAATGGGTGTTTTGGTTTTGTAAAATGTGAAGAAATGACTGAAATTCGTGTTTTTCAGTTCTCTGTGTTCGCATTTGCGAACATGGGTTCGCAATTGCGAACCCCGACCAATTTTTGGAGTTTGAAAAATAAGCTAAGGTTGGGAAGTTCGCATTTGCGAACACTGGCAGGAAAGGGGAGTGTTCGCATTTGCGAACATAAGTTCGCATTTGCGAACACTGGCAGTCACAGGGATGTTCGCATTTGCGAACAATGGTTCGCATTTGCGAACCAAGGCAACACTGGGGACCTTCGCAAATGCGAACAATTGTTCGCATTTGCGAGCAAGGCTGGGCCAAAGGGGGCTTCGCATTTGCGATGATTGTTCGCATTTGCGAGCTTGTCCCCTTCGCAATTGCGAGATATACTTCGCAATTGCGAAGCCAACAACTGGGTGAAAAAAAAACCAGCAGTTCAAAAATTCAGAGTTTCATCCAACGGCCTATCAAATCTTTACCCGAGCCCCCCGGCTCCAAACCAAACATGTACACAACCTCAAAAACACATTATGGACTTGTTCGTGCGATCATATCGCCAATATCACTTCGTTTTAATCAAATCAAGCCTCAACTCATGATTTTCATACTTTTGATTTTCAAAACTTCTTAACATTGGAACTCAAGGTCCAAACACCTCAAACGACATCCAAATGTCACCAAACTTTACAGAAATCACATATATAATATTTAAGACTTGTACCGGCGTCGGAACCAAAATACGAGCCCGATACCAAGGTCAATTAATTTATTTCCTTTAATAATTGCATCAAAAACAATTTCACATAAAAATTCATAACTTGGGCTCTAGGCCTCGAATTCGACTTCGGACGCATGTCCAAGTCCCATATTTTTCTACGGACCTCTCGGGACCATCCAATCTCGGGTCCGGATCCGTTTACCAAAAATGTTGACCGAAGTCAACCATATCAATATTAATATCATTTTTATCCAAATTTCTCATAGAATTCATATTTTCTATCACAAAATCTTTCCGCTACATGCTCGGATCGTGCACGCAAATCGAGGCAACATAGAATGAGGTTTTCAAGGCCTCAGAAGCTTGAAATGATTAATTAAATAAGTGATGACCCTTTGGGTCGTCACAATCTCCACCTCTAAAACAACCGTTCGTCCTCGAACGGACAAAAGAAAGAAGTACCCGAGTCAGGAAACAAGTGTGGGTAGCGGCTCCGCATATCAGACTCGGACTCCCAGGTCGATGCCTCAGGAGGCTGACCTCTCCACTGAACACGTACAGAAGGATAACTCTTCGACCTCAACTGTCGAACCTGCCCGTCTAGAATGGCTACCGGCTCCTCTTCGTAAGATAGATCATTGTCCAATTGGACAGTACTGTAGTCTAACACATGTGTGGGATCACCGTGGTATCTCCGAAGCATAGATACATGAAAAACTGGATGCACGGCTGATAAGCTAGGCGGCAAAGCTAATCCGTAAGCCACCCCTCCCACTCTGTCTAGAATCTCAAATGGGCCAATATACCTAGGGCTGAGCTTGCCCTTCTTCCCAAACCTCATCACGCCCTTCATAGGCGACACTCGGAGCAATACTCGTTCACCAACCATGAAATTCACATCTCGAACTTTACGATCCGCATAAGTCTTCTGCCTGGACTGAGCTGAACGCAATCTCTCCTGAATAGTCTTGACCTTATCTAAGGCCTCCTGAACTAAGTCTGTACCCAACAACCGAGCCTCTCCCGGTTCAAACCATCCAACCGGTGATCGACATCGCCTACCATACAACGCCTCATACGGAGCCATCTGGATGCTAGATTGGTAGCTGTTATTGTAGGCGAACTCTGCTAATGGTAGAAACTGATCCCACAAGCCTCCGAAATCAATAACATAGGCTCGAAGCATGTCCTCTAGAACCTGAATAGTCCTCTCGGACTGGCCATCCGTCTGAGGATGAAATGCTGTACTCAACTGAACCTGGGTGCCTAACTCCTGCTGGACCGCTCTCCAGAACCGCGAGGTAAACTGCGTACCCCGATCAGAGATAATAGATACTGGCACCCCATGGAGACGAACAATCTCCCTAATGTAAACCTCCGCTAACCTCTCCGACGAGTATGAGACAGATACTGGAATAAAGTGTGCTGATTTGGTCAGTCTATCAACAATGACCCAAATAGCATCAAATTTTCTCCGAGTCAAAGGAAGTCCGGTAACGAAGTCCATAGTGATCCGCTCCCATTTCCACTCGGGAATTTCAATCCTCTGGAACACACCACCAGGTCTCTGGTGCTCATATTTCACCTGCTGACAATTTAGACACCGAGCGACATACGCAACGATATCTTTCTTCATTCCGCGCCACCAATAGTGTTGCCGTAAGTCCTGGTACATCTTCGCGGCGCCTGGGTGAATAGAATACCGCGAACTGTGGGCCTCTGCTAAGATCAACTCTCGAATTCCTTCGACATTGGGCACACAAACTCGACCCTGCAATTTCAATACCCCATCATCATCTAGACTTACCTGTGTGGCACCTCCCCGTTGTACTGTATCTCTCAACTCACGCAAATGAGGATCATCAAATTGCCTCTCACGGATACGCTCTAATAAAGAAGAACGAACGACCGTGCAGGCTAACACTCTGCTAGGCTCAGAAATGTCTAATCTCACGAACCGGTTGGCTAAGGCCTGGACATCTAGAGCTAATGGTCTCTGATTGACCGGAATATATGCAAGACTACCCATGCCGGCATACTTTCTACTCAATGCATCGGCCACCACATTGGCCTTACCCGGGTGATATAATATAGTAACATCATAGTCTTTTAGCAACTCTAACCATCTCCGCTGTCGTAGATTCAACTCCTTCGTTTTGAACAAGTACCGTAGGCTTTTGTGATCGGTGTACACCTCACATGTCACACCATATAGATAATGCCTCCGCTTGATCAAACATGAACCACTGCTGCTAACTCAAGATCATGAACCGGATAATTCTTCTCATGTATCTTTAATCGCCTCGAAGCATAAGCGATAACCTTACCATCCTGGCATCAATACCGCTCCAAGCCCCGTACGAGATGCGTCACAATAAACCGTATAAGGCCCCGTACCCGTAGGTAGTATCAACACCGGTGCGGTGGTCGAGGCCGTCTTGAGCTTCGAAAGCTCGCCTCACATTCCTCTCACCACTGAAACTGGACACCCTTCCGGGTCAACCTGGGTCATCGGGCTGCAATAGAAGAAAACCCTCTACAAATCGATGGTAGTAACCTCGCTAATCCCAAGAAACTCCGGATCTCGCTCACTGAAGCTGGTCGAGGCCAATTCTGGACTGCCTCAATCTTCTTTGGGTCTACCCGAATACCTTCCACCGATACAATGTGACCCAGAAATGCTACCGAACTCAGCCAGAACTCACATTTAGAAAATTTGGCATATAGCTTGTTATCTTTCAGAGTCTGAAGAACCACTCTGAGGTGTTGCTCATGCTCTTCCTGGCTGCGGGAGTATACCAGGATGTCATCTATGAATACTATCACGAACAGATCTAAGTAAGGCCCGAATACCCGATTCATCAACTCCATGAATGCTGCTGGGGCATTGGTCAACCCGAAGGACATGACCAAGAACTCATAATGCCCATATCTAGAGCGAAAGGCTGTCTTAGGAATGTCAGCCGCCCTGATCTTCAGCTGATGGTAGCCTGACCTCAAGTCTATCTTAGAGAATACCCTCGCTCCCTGGAGCCGGTCAAACAAATCATCAATCCTCGGCAGTGGATATTTATTTTTGATAGTCACCTTGTTTAACTGCCGGTAATCCATACACATCCGCATCGAGCCATCCTTCTTCTTTACAAATAACACAGTGGCTCCCCAGGGGGAAACACTGGGCCTGATAAAGCCCTTCTTAAGAAGGTCCTGCAACTGATCATTTAACTCTTTTAACTCCGGCGGGGCCATACGATAGGGTGGAATAGAGACGGGCTAAGTGCCCGGTGCTAGATCAATATAGAAATCAATATCCCTGTCAGGTGGCATGCCCTGTAGGTCTAAAAGGAAAACCCTCCGGAAACTCTCGTGCAATAGGGACTGACTCAATGGAAGGAACTTCTGCGCTGGAATCACGAACATAAGCCGGATAAGCTAGACACCCCTTCTCGACCATACGTCGAGCCTTAACATAAGAAATAACAGTGCGAACGGAGTGGCTTGAGGTACCTTATCACTCTAGTCGGGGTGATTCTGGCAAGGCTAAGGTCACAGTCTTAGCATGACAATCTAGAATAGCATGGTATGGGGACAACCAGTCCATCCCCAATATGACATCAAAATCTACCATATCCAGAAGCAACAGATCAACACGGGTCTCAAGACCCCCAAATATAACTACGCACGAACGATGCACCCGATCGACTACAATGGAGTCACCCACTGGTGTAGCCACATAAACTGGAATATCCAGAGCATAGCTGGGCACGGCCAAATACGGTGCGAAGTAGGAAGACACATAGGAATATGTAGATCCAGGGTCAAATAATACCGAAGCACCTCTGCCACACACAAGAATAGTACCTGTAATCACGGCATCTGATGCCTCTGCCTCTGGCCTGGCCGGTAAAGCATAGAATCGGGGATCTGCACCTCCCCTCTGAGCTGCGTCTCTAGGACGACCATCAACTGGCTGACCTCTACCTCTCGCCGGACGGTCTCCACCTCTACGGTCTCGACCTCCACCTCTATAATCTCTACCCCCGCCTCTGGCTGGCTGGGCAGGCTGAGGGTCAGCTGGGGCCTGGATCATAGGACGAGGACCTCGCTGCTGAGAGTTGCCCGCTGCTATAGGGCAATTCCTGATAAAATGACCCGGGTCACCACAACTGTAGCAGCTCTTGGACTGATAGGGCTGCTGGCCCTGACGACCCGAATGGCCTCCACGAACACTCTGAAGAGGCCGAGCATTAATAGGAGACTGGTCTGAATAATGCCCCCGAGAACCACGATCACCTGATCCACCCTGTGAAGCCTGAAGGGCGGAATGAAAAGGCCTGGAGGACTGGCCTCTATCAAAGGATTCTCTGCTACCAGAGGAAGAAGCACCAAACCTACCCGAATGACGAGGCCTCTTATCCGAAGAATAACCGCCTCCTCTAGCGAGAGCCATCTCAACTCTGCGTGCTGCATTGGCTGCCTCCTGAAATGATATGTCACTCCCCACGCCCATAGCCATCCGGAGTCTAATCGGATGATTAAGCCCATCTATAAACTTGCGGACCCTCTCCCTTTCCGTGGGAAGTATCACTACTGCATGATGAGCCAAGTCGATAAATCTCGTCTCATACTGTGTAACCGTCATAGTGCCCGGATGGAGGCGCTCAAACTGCCTCCGAAGTACATCCCGCCGAGTAGCAGGGAGAAACTTCTCCATAAATAGTTCCGCAAACCGGTCCCATGATAAAGCTGGGGACCCTGCCGGTCGAGTCAAGCAATAATCTCTCCACCAAGTCTTGGCGGATCCTCCAAGTCTGAAGGTACCGAAGTCAACTCCGTTTGTCTCCACGATCCCCATAGTCTTGAGAATCTCACGGCAACTGAATAAGAAGTCCCGAGGATCCTCCGATGCGGCTCCACCGAATGTAGTGGTAAATAACTTGGAGAACCGATCAAGCCTCCATAACGAATCGAAGTCATGGCCGCTCCATCACCGGTATGAGCTGTGGTACCCGACCGAGTGGCCACAGCTGGCTGAATACCGGTGCCTGAGGCCGAGGAGCTACCGGCTCCGGAGTACGAGCAACAGGAGTCCGGGCCCCTCCTCCAGCCGGAGAATGGCCGGGGCAACCGATAATAAACCCGCTCTGGCAATGCTGTCCATGAATCCCGCTATTCCGATCAAGGCATCCCGGAGATCTGGGGTAATTAAAGCCTCTCCTGGGACCTGAGCTGGGCCCACTGGAGCTGCTGGAATCGGAACCTCCTCGTCAATCTCAATATGGGGCTCCACCTCTGGGATAGCTGCCTGGGGCTGAGCTCTACCCCTACCACGACCTCTATACGGCCTTAGCCCCTGCCCCTCACGGGAGCTGCCTGGGGCTCGGGATGCTGGTCAGCGGACGAAGAAATGCGTGTCCTTACCATCTGCGAAAGGACAGAATAGAAATTCAATCAGTATTTGAGGAACAAGTCGCACGACAAGAAAGAACAAATGAGAGACTCTTTCCTAACTCAATAGACTCTGGAGGACAAGTACGGACGTCTCCGTACCTACCTCTCAAACTCTACAAAGCTTGTTCGTGAGTGGTGAGACCTATGTAACCTAGAGCTCTGATACCAACTTGTCACGACCCGGATTTTTCCCCCAACATCGGGATCGTGATGGCGCCTACTCGTGGTAGCTAGGCAAGCCACTCTATTCATACTATCCTGTTTTTAACACAATTTTAACTAAATAAATGCGGAATACTTTATCGAAATAGAGATAACTAATTACGAAGTAAAAATCATACTGAAATCCTCTACCCAAGACATGGAGTCACCAACTCACAAACTACTATGGAATACTACACGTAAAAGTCTGAAGGAAATATAACATAATTCTGTTTGTCTCGGAACAAAGAGACTACAGCTAATAACATAAATAAAGAAAGAGACGCCGGGCCTGCGGACGTCTGCAAGCTACCTCGGTCTCAAATATGATTAGCTCCCACGCAATCGATTTACTGTTGCTGCTGCTCCTGATCGTAACCTGGACCTGTGCAAAAACGCACAGAAGTGTAATATCAGCACAACCGACCCCATGTGCTCTGGTAAGTGCCTGGCCTATCCCGGCGAAGTAGTGACAAGCCTAGGACCAGACACTCACATAAACCTGTGCAATTCAATATATATATATGTGTACCACAAAATAACAAGAAATAATCAAGTATTAACACAATAAGGAATACCTTAAAGAATTCAACAATTAATCACAGTTAATAATTTCACAAGGAAAAACAAAGTATAATGTAAACACAAGTAATATCACTTCAAGAAATAGCAAGCATGTTGCACGGCATCACCCTTCGTGCTTTTACTCTCATCCTCACATCCATAGTACGGCATGATCCTTCGTACATGGTTCAATAACAAGGAACGGCATGATCCTTCGTGCATAATCAATAATAGGGCACGGCATGATCCTTCGTGCATAATCAATAATAGGGCACGACATGATCCTTCGTGCATAATCAATAGATAAACATGGCACGACATTAACCTTCGTGCATAAATAAATAAACATGGCACGACATTAACCTTCGTGCATACATAAATAAACATGGCACGACATCAACCTTCGTGCATTATCACTCTTCCTCACCCAATTAACAATCACAGTTAAGGACAAAGAAAGAAACAGTAATTCATAAACCGTCCCATCAAGGGAAATCAATAATTATCTTCACAACAAGTCCCAACAAGGGAGAACAATAACAATTCATCCGTAATATATCTCAAAATAATCATTTTCCAACGACTCACGGTCATGCTAGACGCCAGTGTATGGATGCTCGTCACCACAGAGCCCATACACCGCACTCGATCACATAACACATAACACATAATCCTATTCCCTCAAGCTAGGATAGAACAAACACTTACCTCGAATGCTTATGAACAATTCACTTCGTGGAAATGCCTTTTCTTTCAATTTGGCTCCAATCCAACCGTATCTATACACAATTGATTTAATATCATCAATTCTACTCAACAAACTAATTCTTAATACCAAATACAACTTTTACAACATTCTGCCATGAATAGTGAATTTCAACCCCGGGCCCACATGGTCGGAATTCGGGGTTAGGACCAAAATCCGGTTACCCATTCCCCCACGAGTTCATATATATAATTTGTTTCAAAATCGGACCTCAATTCGAGGTCCAATTCCCAATTTATGAAAAACCCTATTTTCTAACAAAAACAAGAATTTTACCATGAAAATCTTTGATTTCTTATGAAAAACATGTTTAAGGATGTTAGGAATTGAAAGAATTAAGTAAAAAGTGACTTACAATCGTTTTGATGAAGAAAAAATCCTTGAAGAATCGCAAATGGGTGTTTTGGTTTTGTAAAATGTGAAGAAATGACTGAAATTCGTGTTTTTCAGGTCTCTGTGTTCGCATTTGCGAACATGGGTTCACAATTGCTAACCTCGACCAATTTCTGGAGTTTGAAAAATAAGCTAAGGCTGGGAAGTTCGTATTTGCGAACATTTGTTCGCATTTACGAACAGTTCGCATTTGCGAACTAATGTTCGCATTTGCGAACACATGCTGTATAAGGCAGTGTTCGCATTTGCGAACAATGGTTCGCATTTGCGAACCAAGGCAGTCACAGGGATGTTCGCATTTGCGAACAATGGTTCGCATTTGCGAACCAAGGCAGCACTGGGGACCTTCGCAAATACGAACAATTGTTCGCATTTGCGAGCAAGGCTGGGCCAAAGGGGGCTTCGCATTTGCGATGATTGTTCGCATTTGCGAGCCTGTCCCCTTCGCAATTGCGAGATATTCTTCGCAATTGCGAAGCCAACAGCTGGGTGAAAAACCAGCAGTTCAAAAATTCAGAATTTCATCCAACGGCCTATCAAATCTTTACCCGAGCCCCCGGGCTCCAAACCAAACATGTACACAACCTCAAAAACACATTATGGACTTGTTCGTGCGATCATATCGCCAATATCACTTCGTTTTAATCAAATCAAGCCTCAACTCATGATTTTCATACTTTTGATTTTCAAAACTTCTTAACATTGGAACTCAAGGTCCAAACACCTCAAACGACATCCAAATGTCACCAAACTTTACAGAAATCACATATATAATATTTAAGACTTGTAACGGGCGTCGGAACCAAAATACGAGCCCGATACCAAGGTCAATTAATTTATTTCCTTTAATAATTGCATCAAAAACAATTTCACATAAAAATTCATAACTTGGGCTCTAGGCCTCAGGAATTCGACTCCGGACGCATGTCCAAGTCCCATATTTTCCTACGGACCTCTCGGGACCATCCAATCTCGGTCCGGATCCGTTTACCAAAAATATTGACCGAAGTCAACCATATCAATATTAATATCATTTTTATCCAAATTTCTCATAGAATTCATATTTTCTATCACAAAATCTTTCTGGCTACATGCTCGGATCGTGCACGTAAATCGAGGCAACATAGAATGAGGTTTTCAAGGCCTCAGGAAGCTCGAAATGATTAATTAAATAAGTGATGACCCTTTGGGTCGTCACAAAAACAAAAACAGAAGAATGAGGGAAACTTAGCTTAGCCGTTAATTAGTCCGATTTTTCTTCTCGCTTCTCTTTTTATTTATTTTTTATTTGTTTTCTTCATCATTTCCTTCAACGAACTTCGAATCTTGGATTTCTTGAATTTTCTTGAAGTTTCCGGCGGTTTGAGTTGTTCTTGACGATTCTCGCAGCTTTGACTCGATTTCTTCATGTAGCAGTGTTAGTAAGAGTGGCGGGTGAGGATTTCGGGTGGTTTTGGGTGGTGCGCCGCCATGGGTGGTGGGTGGAGACGCGACTAGGGTTTGAAATTCGAGGAGATTGGTTGGTGTTTGAAGGATAATAATGGTAGGGACGTGATGAGGAGGAGGTGGGGGATGTTTTGACGTTGGTTTTGGTCGAAGAAGATGCCGGCCGCCGCCACACGCGGCGGAACCCTAGCGGCGCGGCTGGGAGAGGTGAAAAGAGAAACGGGTGTCTTTGGAGATGAGAGACAGAAGTGAGTGTATGTCTCGATGTCTCCTAAATTTTTTGTCTAAATTTTTTTATTTTTCAATTAAGTCTTAGATTAAAATTGACCGCTGGATTATGTGATGGACGGCCAGGATTTCAAGGGGGGGCCGGGTAAAGGGATTGGGTCTGGTTTTGGGCTGGGGTGTTGGGCTGGCTGGGTAGGGACGATTGGGTAATTACATTGGGCCTGGTTTTGCTATGGCCCAATTCCGATTTTTCTTCTTTGTTACTTCCTACACTATATATATATATATATATATAATCAGATTAATTCGTAACACACATAATTAATTTCACTAACAATTGACATACGTAAATACCGAATCTATAATAGGATTAATTCGTAACACACATAATTAATTTCACTAACAATTGACATACGTATATACCGAATCCTTACATATGTGCATTAAAATGACAAGAAAAATGCGAGGAATACATTTTTTATGATTTTCTTATTTTCGTAAAAAAATGGAACTTAATTCTTTCTAAGTACGGAACTAACCCTACAAATATAAATGCGACATATTTGGTATATGTATTTTTTGTTTATTAACTTAAGCAAACAAACGCAGACCCACAAATGCAAACGATAAGAAAAAGAGCATGCGATCCCCAAACATTGCAAACAAACAAAAACTCTTTTATTTTTGATATTTTTTGGAGTGATTCGTGTGAGGCAAAAATCACATGCTCACAACTCATACATATGCTATGATGGGTAACAATAAGAAGTTTCAATGTTTTTATAACCTCACAAATTTTATAAAATAATTCTCCCTCTATTCCTGTTGTGAACCTATTTTCTTCTATGGAGCTAAGGTCCAAAATATGGAAGAAACAAGCGTTTCCATTGGTCCATTAAAGAAAAAAGATTCATTTTTAAATTTGGTAATAATTTAGCTTAAATTTACAATTATACCCTTAATGAGAAGCTTTTATAACCACACAAATACTCTGGGTCCCTTTATGAGTAGTTAGGGAACACAAATTTCAAAAGTCCTTATTTTTTCTTAAACTCCGCACTCAGTCAAACAAATTTATATAAATTGAAACGAAAGAATACAAAACATAAGTTTTAAATTTATTTATTATACTTGATGGTAAATCATACTATGATAAAATAAAACGAAAGAGACAGGATAACAGCTTTCCTTAAGTAACATCCATTTAACACCTGCGTTGCATCGTTGAGTTGTACGGATTGAGTTTGAGTCGTCGTCACAAGTAATTTTTGAGCAAATTGTGTCGGTGTCGTAGGCAAGATCGCACTGATTTGTTTTCAGACAAAACATCTAGATGCAACTCAATTTATTACATCATCCGCTTCATTTATGTCTTAGTTTGATCGTTGTAAAGTTTAAAATTATACAGAAGATTTTTGAATATTATGATTTTAAATTAGAAGTCCGTACGAATATCTAAAATATTACTGGAGTTTTATGTTTCTAAATATGCTACTCCTGAGTCCTGTCATTTAAGGGAGTGTCACTTAGAAAAAATGAATTAATAATATTGAAACTTAGTAAAAATTAAAAATGGTATTCTTTTATTCCAACCTATGCAATGCGATGTACTTTTCTTTTTAATGTCCCAAAAAATTGTACAACTCTATATTTGAATTAATTTAAGTTTATTTTTTTCACTTTTATTCTTAATGAAATAATTTATAACCATACAAATAAATTTTGGACCACAAAAATTAAAAATAAAATATATAAAAGGAGGAAGTAGTTTTCAATCGAAATTTTTTATTTGAGTCTCATAAAACTGACACTAGTTGTATGATACATTTTTTTTGTCTTACAATTTTGTGGACCCAGAAGTGTAAGATAGGGGTCCACAAATTTGTGAGATCAAAAGGAACCTTAACAACTTATATAAGTTGTATGAAATACAAAATAAAACTTCTCGGTTTTAATTTATTATAAAAAAGCAAAAAAAGTTGAATTATAATGATTTATTGTATACCGCTTTAATCGTATATTTCTGCGCAATTTTCACAATTTAAAATCGTAACTTATTGATTATATAACAACTAACTCTACCAATTAAATTAAGGCCCCCGAATCTATTTTAATCCTGCCTAATTTTGACTATTCACTCCTTTAGCAGGTTTAAACAAATCTTCCCCTTTTAGCAGTCCCATCATTACAGCTGCTCCTCGCCCCCCCCCCCCCCCCCCACACCCATACTCTTGACCGCGCACTCCCTCCTTTGGTCCAAAACCCAGTCACCCACAGCTCCTCTAACATCCCACTGTGTGTACTCTGTACTATCCCAACACCCACCCTATTGGACCATACCACCATCCATATACTGTCACTAAACCTTACACTGTACTTCCTCTCTCTGTCTTTAACACTTCTTAGTGTTCATGTATTCCAATTTCAGCTAACCAAGATTCTTCTCAGTAGTAGAAGAATAAGAAAAGAAAAAATATGTCAGCTTTCTTAAATGATGAGCTCTCAAAGAAGACTTCAATATTCGGTCTACACTTATGGGTAGTTGTTGGTATTATCGTTGGAGCTGCAATTGTACTCCTCCTCTTCCTCATCTCCCTTTGGTACACTTCAAAGCGTAATTCTACAAACCCTCAAATCCCACCAAACATCTCTACCGAAATCAAAGAGATCCGGGTCGACCCATCTCGGACTCTACCCGAAAAACCAGACCCACTTCCGGAACCTGAGAAAGAACCCCTAAACAACTCAGGTGGTGGTGGGTATCAACAAAGAATCCAAATTGAGATTGGGAGTGGGAATGGGAAGGGTCATTTAGTTAAGTTCCCGGATCGGGTCGGTTCAGGTGGCGGGTCGGGTCAGGGAAGCGGGGAGGTGCGTTCGGGTGAGCAGGGAAGCATTGCCGCGCCTGAGGTTTCGCATTTAGGTTGGGGTCATTGGTACACTCTAAGGGAGCTTGAGATTGCTACTAATTTTTTTGATCATGAGAATGTGATTGGTGAGGGTGGGTATGGCATTGTGTACCGTGGAGTTATGGAAGATAATAGTAGTGTTGCTGTTAAGAATTTGCTTAACAACAGGTAAAAGGCATTCAAAGTTGTTTGCTTTTATACTGTATGCTACTGATAAAAAGTTGTTTGCTTTGTGCTTATTTATTTGTGTATGCATAGTGCAATTGCTTATATATACTCCCTCCATCCCATTTTATGTGAATATGTTTGACTAGGCACCGAGTTCAGGAAAGAAACTGAAATTTGTGGTCTAGAACAATCTATAGACATTTCAATGGCTACTCATTAAGCGCAAAATATGTAGTTTTGAGTTAACTTGTTTCTAAATATAGAAAGATGTTTTTTGGAAGACCAGAATGGAAAGAGTATCACTTAACTAGAGAGAGTAGATGCTAACATGTTTAGGCATGTCACATACTCCTCGTATGTATGTCTGCGTGCCATTTATGTTAAGTGTGTTTCATGGTTATGCGTCCTTTCTCATGAGTTAAATTACAATTTAGAGTTAGTAAGTTTAGAGTGTAGTTTATTATGTAAATATGCATTTTTAAAAGTTTGCAAATGTACATGATCTGAGCTGAAAGTAGTGGATTCGATTGAACTAGCTGCGAAGGGGTAGATCTGCCACTGTTTTTTGGTCTTTGATTAGTTAAATGGAAGCTGAAGTTTGATGGGTTCTTATAGGCTTATTTGGTGAGGAACAAGTTTCTTTTTGTTCTTTAGGTTTTTCATGTGATATTCTTTTCAGGGGACAGGCAGAGAGGGAATTTAAGGTTGAAGTGGAAGCAATTGGTCGAGTTCGGCACAAGAATTTGGTGAGGTTACTTGGTTACTGTGCTGAGGGAGCTCACAGGTATTTCAGTTTCAGCAGTCTGCAAACTGATTTGATCAATTACTGTTACATTTGTGTGCTTGTAGCCTATAAGGATTGTTTGGACCTATAAATCTACTGATTTTACTGTTGGGATTAATCAAGATGATTCTATGTTATTTTCAGGATGCTTGTGTATGAGTATGTGGATAATGGGAACTTAGAGCAATGGCTCCATGGAGATGTAGGGCCATACAGCCCTCTTACATGGGAAATTCGGATGAATATTATTCTTGGAGCAGCAAAAGGGTATAAGTTCAGCTCCGTTTGTTTCGGATATTTAAACTCCTAGCTTTTTTCATTTTGGGCAGTCATTGTTATCTAGATTGTGTCAAACGAAAAACTAAAGATTGACAATGAATGCAGGCTGACCTATCTGCATGAGGGCCTCGAACCCAAAGTTGTTCATCGTGACATCAAGTCAAGCAATATTCTGCTTGATAAGCAGTGGAATTCAAAAGTATCTGATTTTGGTTTAGCTAAGCTTTTGGGCTCAGAGAGGAGCTACATAACTACCCGGGTTATGGGAACTTTCGGGTTAGTGCTGGGCGTCTCAAATCCACTAGCATTTACTGTCGCTTCTAGTTTTTGGGGGTAACCGTGTAAATTGATTTGCCAATGTTCTTGTTTCTCTTATCAGCTACGTTGCTCCAGAATATGCCAGCACTGGCATGTTGAATGACAGGAGTGATGTTTATAGTTTTGGAATTCTTGTTATGGAGATTATTTCTGGAAGGAATCCTGTGGATTATAGCCGTGCTCCTGGAGAGGTTTGTTCCTATTATCTAGATGGCCGTCTTGTTTTAAGAGACCTCTTTAATCTTGCATCTTGTTCTGACTTTTGTAGTGGATCTAACTGTCAGGTAAATCTGGTTGAGTGGCTCAAGACTATGGTTTCTAACCGGAATTCTGAAGGTGTTTTGGATCCTAAGTTGCGTGAGAAGCCATCTTCAAGAGCATTGAAACGTGCCCTTTTGGTAGCATTACGCTGTGTAGACCCCAATGCTCAAAAGAGGCCAAAGATGGGACATGTGATACACATGCTTGAAGCTGATGATTTCCCCTTCCGCGATGTAAGCTTGAGCTTTTCCTCTTAGAACTGTATTCTCTTAAACAAAATATCATATATTACTAGTCATGACAGCTGAACATGCATTTTGGTTCCTGGTATCTTGCTAACTTGATGTATGCAAACCTCCTATCCTTTTAGAGGAATGCAACTTCTTCTCTCTTATTGTGTGAAGGAAATCTGAAGAACATATCCTCAGGGAGACGGAATGAACTGAATTGAGTCTAATAATCACTATAGAATGGTGCAATTTTGGTTGCTTTAGAGTGTTTACTTATCTGTGATGTAATGAAGGTCATGTGTCTTCTTTTCTGTTATGAGCATTCAATGCAAGCCACATTCTCCTCTATAAATACGATGCTTGTTGTACCACCGATTCAGTAACGGGTCATTTGGATAGTGAAAACTTGAATGAATCTCCCTCTCATTTTCTACGCATTGATTGCTTTAGAAACTAATTGTAGAAATCCGATCAAATATCTGATATCAAGTTTATAATTATGAACTAACACTAGTCAAAACTTTTGCCAGAAAGCTTTGTTAAGTAGTACTTAAATCACCTTATCAGTTTTCTATCAACCATCATATGATAGTACATTGCTTCCCTCCCTTAACTGTGTGATTCATACAGGATCGAAGAACTGGAAGAGAACATGGACGTTCACATCATGATGGAAAAGAGAGGGTAATGGACAAGCGCGTAATTGAATCAGGTGATAGCAGTGGATATGAAAGCACTGTTCAAACCAACCGATCTTTGTTGAGGAAGAAAGAAGTTGATGACGAGGAGTAGCCTGGGCAACTGGGCTAAAAGGTCAAATTTCAACTCCCTATTTTCTTCTACCATTCATTTTGGAGCTGGCGAATGTACATACAATTCACTTGTGCAAATTCAGCGCTCGCTTTAGTTTTTTTGTAGAGTAGCTCTTATTGTTGTCATATTTAGTTGCTTTCAGTTTTATTAAGAGCAGAGCTCTTTTGTTAGTATATAATTTAATTTCCACTCGCTCTTCTAGTTGGATGCACTTTCCAAATGAAAAGAAATTGTCAGATTGTATTACAACAGACTTATGTAACAATCCGCTTTCAATTCCTTGTATCAGTTTGGTCTTCGTGTGAGGAAATGTTGAAATGATATTAGGAGAAAGTAGTAAAATGTAGCCTATATTTTTGCCTTGTATGGGTTTGAACATGTTTAAGAAAGTGAATGCTCTGTTTGTTCCATTCTATATATGTTACTCTTTCCTTTTTTTTCTTTTTTCTTTTTTTGATTTCTCACCCGGTATCCGGTATCCGGTATCCACATTGGGGTCTGACTAATCCGGATTCGCGCTGGGAAGTCCCATACTCTTTCCTTTTTAGTCTACTCTAAAATGAGTTATACATTTATTTAAAGAGTTTCCAAATATATTTGTTCCACTACAAAAAGTATATTTGGAAACTTTCTTAATTAATTTGCTCTATATGACATATATTTTCTTTGTTAAACGTTGTGCCTAGTCAAACATTGCTATGTATAATATGAAACTGTAATTTGCTGTAATGCTTTTATTGATTTGGTTTACGAGTTGGGATATTTGTGGATGCTGGGAGAAAAAGGGGGGGGGGGGGGTGGAGACCAATAACCACTGTCATCTCCAGCATATGCTGCAAGGAAGGAAAAGAGGTAGATGTCTTTTGCTTGGTAGTGACAAGAGATACTGTGTGACAGCTAGAAAGGGGCACACATTGTGGATTTTGGACCCCTCACCCATTTATGTTGTTTTCTGGTCTTGTCTCAATGGAAAAGGTCAAGGGGTAACTTTCATTGTGGCTTTGCTAAGGGCCCTACCAATCAATGATTATTTTGACTCTCTGCATGTGAACTAGAGAAGATAGTTTTGAAGTTAACATGTGATCAAACTTGTAGTTGTTAAGAGTTCCCTCACATTCTTTTGGGTGGTTTAATAAAAAAGGAGAGTAATTTTTCTTTAGTCATTTTCTGCTTTGTTTTCTGTCTTCACTTGTTTGCAAACAAAAAGGGATTTGTATTATGAAACAGAGATCAAGAAAAGTAACATGCCTACCCTGCCGGAGACAAATGTTTGGTGCTTTTAAGTTAACAAAGGTAGGGTAGGGAGGCAAACTTATAGTTACCGACTTTCGAACCTTGTGTCAACAGGGACGTATTCTTAGAGTATGCGTCATGTTTTTTTATAAGTAATTTATTTTATTAATCACCAAGTAGACATTATAAAACTATAGCATAGCTAACATGGCTTGCTATTCTTTCATATACATTTCTTACTATATACTACCTAGAAACATAGATTATATACAAAAGACTTATTTCTAGGAGTAACTCTAACACTAACAACATAGGCTATTTCTTTTCCTTAATCATGTAAATAATAATGTCATATTTTTTCAAGATTACTTAAATATATGTGTGTGCACCCATGCTCAAGAACTTATATAGTGCAATAATTATTGGGTGCACCTCTATAAGTGAAATTTGTGTTTCAAAATCTATTTTGGACGGTGTTGTTTTCGACATTAGTATAAATATATATGTGAAAATAAATAAAATTTCAAAAAGTATAAATTTTGAACCTATAATTTCAAAAGTTTAGTGGGTCTAGGGTAAAAGACTAAATTTAAACCCGTTAAATAAGAATTCTAGATCCATCTCTTTATAATAGTGCACCCATCATCTTGAAATCTAGGATCCGCTTCCGTGTGTTAGTTGGCCATCATACATTTCTTGGTTATCAAGGAGCATATCTCTAACATGTTAGTATGGAAAAAAGACATTAACATTTAAGTTGCAAATCACCATGAATTAGATGAATGAAATGTCAATACAAATTTTTTTCACATAACTACCTCCAACAGGAAAAGGAAATATAAAATTACTTACTTCAGGGATGAGGCTGAAAATTGGCTAAACGATCACAACTTGATCATGTCTCATATATGCAACTGCTTTAGGGATGCTTTCACTACTTCACACACAAGCACTAATTGGAGTGACATCAAAATTAGTCCTTATAATCATTATAGATATGATCTTAGTGATCTTGATAACCCCTTAATGAATATTGAAATAACTAGAGCTATCTTCTTCTTTAAACTTTTTAAGGCTCCTTGACCAGACGGATTACATTCATTCTTTTTCCAAAAGTATTGGCATGCCATTAGCCAATCATGGAAAACTATTGTCATGAGATTTTCAACACATAACATATACCCGGTGTCATAAAACTTACACTACGGAGATTCAAATTACAATTTATTTAGCTTTCTGCAAAGTAGACATGAAAGTCTACAACTTTTGTGTTTTGAAGTTTTCCTGATTCCTTATAGGTCAAAAGGTATAGGCCTTCGAATTAACGTCTACAACATTAATGAAACATAATTTTATTTCATAAATAAACCAAAATACACATTAGAAATAAACCAAAATACACATTACATATTATTACAACTCATACATTGTTAGGTAAACAAGAAGAACACCCACCCCGAGCTTGATTACTGTTGCCATACAAAGGACATTTTCTACGGTCGTGTCTAGGTTGCGAACATATACCACATTTTCGCGTATAAACTGTATCACTAACATCCATTTGGTTTCATATACGTGATCTCTTCTTCACCTGAACGTTACGCAAAAATGACTTGTTACACACCATTTTAAATGGTGCAGGAGGCCAATAATGCTCAGCGCCCAGTGGTTGCAACTGACTACTATATGTGTTTACGTACTTAGAAACGCTATATTGTTGATCAACATAGTTTCTTGCACCTAAACCAACATGTTGAAAGCACTTGATTGCAAATGAGCAAGGCATGTGGTAGATGGACCATTTTCCACAAGAGCATAACCTTGCAGCTTCATTCACAGTATGCACATTATTACCTCGATTTTGATGGATAGGAGTGCGAACTTCAAACACATTCCTGTCATTATCATACTGCAAATATGAATGCCACTGTGCTCGTCGTCTGTATTTCTCAAATCTCGCCATTGGCATAGGCATAAATTCAACACCACGTTCCATCAAAGACGTTGTAGCCGCAGATCTCTGAACAAACCTCTCTGCCATCTGCTTGAATGGCATCTGCACCATGGCTGTAACAGGCAATCCTCTAGCCGACTTCAATAACCCGTTGAAAGACTCTAACACATTTGTAGTCAGAGTTCCCTAACGTCTACCACCATCCGCATGCAAAGTTTTTCAGGGTCATGTCGCATTAACCAACGATAAGCAGCCTCGTCCAGTTGCCTGATATATTCCATGTGCCTCCAGAATTTATGTTGTTGATGATCTGTTGCTGCCATCCACATCAAATCATGCAAAGCTTTACTGGGAAATACCTTCTGGAAGTTGGCTTTCAAATGCCTATAACAATAACGATGATAGGCATTCGGTTCTTGCCATGCAGGCAAGTTCTCAACAGAACTTAAGATGCCAACGTGCCGATCAGAGATTAGACATATACCAGAACGTTGTTTCACAACGTGCTCTTTCAAATAGTTCAAAAAGAGCGTCCACGTCTCTTGGCTTTCATTGGCACAAATAGCAAACGCCAGAGGAAATATCTGTCCATTAGCATCTACTGCCACAGCTATTAATAGTTTGATATCGTACTTTCCATAGACATGAGTGCCGTCTATGGATATTATGGGACGACAATGCAAAAAACCATCAATTGCTGGCTTAAACGCCCAGAACACATAATTGAATATATATTCAGACATACCTACACTTCGCTCAAGATTCCACTGAATAACCGTCCCGGGGTTGAAATGCTGCAATGCAGCTATGTATCTAGGCAGATCTGCAAATGACTTATCCCAGTTACCATACACTCTTTCAAACGCTCGTTTCCGTCCGAGAAATGCCTTTCTTTTAGTTATGGTATGGCCATATTCCTGCTGGACAGATGTAATACATTCTTTGATTTTATACTTTATGGACTGTTCAACGTGTGGAATAAGAACAAGAGAAATCAAGTCAATATCTAAATTAAAGTGATTCTCGTTGAATGTGTCCATTTCGCATGTGTGGGTGGGAATGTATTTACCCACTTTCCACATACCTGTCTTCTTCTTTGTCGCACGCAGCATCCAATTACATGGCCAAAACCACTTGCGACAAATAACCTTGTATACCATTGGACTTGACTCCGCTACCAGCATCTCATGACAGTCTTTTACGTTGTGCATTTTACAAGCCCTGGTTAGGCGCACTTTACCAGGAAAAAGCATCCCCTTTGTAAGAACCGTTGGTCTAGATTCATCCCATATTGTAGTCCGAATTTCATCAAAATCCCGTGTGAGAGCTTCCACATCCGGCATGGTTGGTAAATTGTCAATGTAAGGAATCTCTCTTGAATTAAACGGCACTTCAGACTCATACACTTTTTGACTTGGGGGGTCTCTGTTCAAACCAGGTTCTTCCTCATCATCCTCAGCATCATCATCCTCACAATCAAAGGGTGTCTCATCACCGGATTCATCCGCATTATTGTCGTAGTCACTGTTCTCTTCATCACTTTGTGCATCTGCCAGGTCCCGATGTAATACATCATTTTCGGGCAATTGTGTGAGTTCAACTTGCTCATCTTCACTGCACAATCAAAAGAAATATGATGAAATCCCATGTTTTATATATGATTTTCCTAATTCACATAAATCACTTAACTTACAAGTCATAATGTGATGAAATTCCAAGTTGGACATGACTACCGGATGGGCCACTTATTAAATTCATATAGGCTGGTACCTCCTATTAAATATGCGAGTGTTACTATTAAATCAATTTAATAAATATATACTTAATTATCACAAATAATAAATAAAATTTACCAGTCGTCTTGTGAGTTATGGAAAGCGGGCGGTGATAAGTTTAAATCCAAAGTTGTTCCATAATAACCGCCCGATGATTGGGGGTTATCTATACTACGCAGAAGCTCATTTTTAGGGACGTCTTCCACCTTCACGTACATCTCTAGCATTGTGATTACAAGAAAATCACGACATTCGTCCGGTGTCTTCGAAAAATCACGCAAAGTTTTATCATCGTCGATGTTAAACTCCGAGTAAAAAATAACCCCTTGCGGAGTGACGGAATACGGATATCTTCCGGTAACTTTAAGTATGACGGAACGTTTTCTCACACTCATTTTTTTGCATAACAACGATATCAATGTATCGTACTCCATTGTCAATGGCAATTTAACATGACATTAGGCGGGCAAACTGTAGTTGACAGAGTTATACTCTATCATAATCTCACCACCCCAATATAAAGAAGTTCTTATCCTTCGCTCTTCAGACATAATGAAGAAATGCTGTAGAATTTAGGAATAATAGAGCAAGAAGAGTGTTATAAATTGTTTGAATGTATATGATACTAACGTAACACCTCTTTATATAGAAAATGAAGAGCCGAGGCTTGTGATACAACGCCAAAAGAGTTGGCGTTGTACTATTCAATAATTGAAAAGTGTACAACGCCAGGTAAAAAGGCGTTGTACAGGTACTGATACATACAACGCCACTTAAAGTGGCGTTGTACACTAACGGAGCCGTTACCGTTACTGTACAACGCCACTTTAAGTGGCGTTGTATATAGTTATGTCGTTTTTTTTTAAAAACCTAAAAATGTTACTAATTTTAATAAAAACAATACTTTGGTTCCGGATTCCCTATTAGACTATCCAATATAAATAGTTCTCGCATGAGCTAAAATTAAAAAAAGGCATGAACTTTTCTTGTTCAGTGCTTTTATAACAGCTTGACTTGAAGTCTTCTTAAATATCAGAAACTCGTGTTACTTGGGGAAACTTTTTGCAAGATAAATGTCTGGTTGTAAAAATTGACTCAGACTTCTATTTAGCTAACACATGGGTGGTTTCTAATTATTTCTATTTATAAAAAATTATTAGAATGTATGCAATGTTTCTCATGATTAACGCTCCTATTAAGGCAATCAGAGCCATAATTCCCCCTTTATTCTCTTTTGTTTTTCCCATTGCAAGAATCCTGATGTCACTCTCCAAATGTGAAAAGAATCATCAAAGGAAGAATGCGATATAAAAAGGAATAAGACTTTGTTAATTTGGCTACAGGACTAAAGATTGTTTGTCTCGGCTGAATAAGTAGTTTTCAAGTACAGAGTGTTGAAATTAGATTTGTTCAAAATCGAATCGATATAGTTAATCGAACAGAACGATGGTTTATTAATTTATTGGTATCGAGTTATTTGGGTAAATGAATGGGAACGGATTGAGATTTTATAATTAATGGCTTAACGGTTTGGGGGCGGTTACCCAAGTTTCTTATCGGATAAACCGTTAACCTGTTAAGAATTTTTATATTTACACTTTTACCCCTATGTATATAAAAGTACCATTGTTTATCTGTCTTCCGTTCCCATTGTTGTTTGTATATTACTATTCTTTTTCCAACTTCTTGATTCAATTATAGGTGGCTGCCAGTTTTATATGAATATTATTTTTCCCACATGTTGTACCTTTATCTATTTGCATATTATAGAATCGATTTACAATTAACAACTTTTAGCTAAGTTAAGCGCCAGAGCTTTGAGGGCGAAGGCTGAAGCTTTTGCCTTTTGATTGATTATGAACGAATGTCCTTTTGAAAGTTTGACCGACTATTGAATGAATATGCTTTTCTGGTTTTACAAATTTGGTTAATATATGTAATAACAGTATGTGTAGTCTTGGTATTGATTGAATGATTGTTCAATTTTTTTTTTTAATTTGGTTTAACCGATAAGCCGTCTAATAATCGCTCGATAATTTGTAATCCGATACCAATTCGACCATCGTCTTGTTGGATGGCTAGCGGATTACTACATTTATAATCCGATAATCGTTAAATCAAATCGTTAAATATAATTATCTGCCGGATAAGCATCCCTAACTGAAATCATATTTAAGTGCTGGAGCTAAGCATGAAATAAAGCATAAAATATATATGTCCACTGTCCTGGGACTAAGATGACAACATTGACAATCCATTTTGGTTGGTCCTCCTTTGTCATCTAGATCGTCAGCTTAAGTATGTGGACCACTGAATATATTGATGATTTAGAGGTCAGTTTTAGTGGCTAAGGCTTTACGTATGATGGATACACTCCTGTCTCCATCTTTTGGTCCCATGATTGAGGGCAATAATTTTTACACATAGTAATATGTAACATGTCGTATTTTTCGTATTACTAATCCACTTATTCTATTGTACTGTCAGTGTATAGAAGTTAAAATCTTACTCAAATCGTGGACAAATTGTTAACCATTTTGATTAATTATGATGAATAATTAAAACTTATTTACAACTAAAGCAACTTTGACATGATAGATGTGGCAATGGCAAAGACAGCTCCTTTATAGTGAAACAGAAGTTGAATTATTGCAAGCTTTCTTTTGGCTTCTTATTCCTTTCACTTCTCTATATAAGTAAATTAGCTTATGTTATAGAAATTATCCCTTTTTTCATTCATTTCTCAACAATATGGCCAATTGTATTACCTTGTATTTCTTGTTTCTTACCATCGTACTTGCTCTAAATCGATTTACTATGGCTCAGTCAGAAACTTATATCATCCATATGGATTTATCAGCCATGCCTAAAGCTTTTTCTAACCATCAGAATTGGTACTTGACCACTCTTGCTTCTGTATCAAAACTAGTTTATACTTACACTAATGTCATTCATGGTTTCAGTGCAAGTCTTTCTCCTTCTGAGCTACAAGTTATCAAAAATTCTCCAGGCTATCTTTCTTCAACTAAGGACATGACAGTTAAAATTGACACGACACACACGTCTCAATTCCTTGGCCTAAATTCCGATACTGGTGCATGGCCAAAGTCAGACTATGGGAATGATGTTATAGTTGGATTAATTGACACAGGGATTTGGCCAGAGAGTAAAAGCTATAGTGATAATGGGATGACTGAAGTTCCATCAAGATGGAAAGGAGAATGTGAAAGTGGAACTCAATTTAATTCCTCTTTATGCAACAAGAAACTCATTGGTGCGCGTTACTTCAACAAAGGCCTAATTGCTAGCAATCCGAATATTACTATCTCGATGAATTCTGCTCGTGACACTGATGGGCATGGAACTCACACATCTTCTACAGCTGCAGGAAGTCATGTAGAATCTGTATCTTATTTTGGCTATGCACCTGGTTCTTCTACAGGGATGGCGCCAAAGGCTCATGTGGCAATGTACAAGGCTTTGTGGGATGAAGGTACAATGTTATCTGATATTTTGGCTGCAATTGATCAGGCAATTGAAGATGGAGTGGATATAATATCCTTGTCATTAGGCATAGATGGTCGTGCGCTATATGATGATCCTGTAGCTATTGCCACATTTGCAGCAATGGAGAAAGGTATATTTGTTTCCACTTCAGCAGGAAATGAAGGGCCTGATGGTCAGACTTTGCACAATGGAACACCTTGGGTTCTAACTGTTGCTGCTGGCACAGTTGATCGCGAATTTATCGGGACACTAACTCTAGGTAATGGAGTTTCAGTCACTGGTTTATCTCTCTACCCCGGGAATTCAAGTTCAAGCGAAAGCTCCATCGTTTTTCTCAAGACATGCCTAGAGGAGAAGGAACTGGAGAAAAATGCATACAAAATCGCGGTCTGCTATGACACGAATGGATCAATAAGTGACCAAGTGTACAATGTAAAAAACTCAAAAGTTGCTGGTGGCATCTTCATAACAAATTACACTGACTTGGAATTCTATCTCCAAAGCGAATTCCCGGCTGTGTTCTTGAACTTTCAAGATGGTGATAAAGTTTTGGAGTACATAAAGAATAGTCCTTCACCTAAAGCAAGACTTGAATTTCAAGTGACACATCTTGGTGCTAAACCAGCACCAAAAGTTGCTAGCTATAGCTCAAGGGGACCATCACAAAGCTGCCCTTTTATCCTCAAACCTGACCTAATGGCTCCTGGAGCCTTAATATTAGCTTCATGGCCTCAAAAATCACCGGCAACTGAAATTAACTCGGGAGAGCTTTTCAGTAACTTCAACATCATATCTGGTACATCAATGTCATGCCCTCATACTGCTGGTGTAGCAGCACTTCTGAAAGGAGCACACCCCAAATGGAGCCCTGCTGCCATCCGGTCGGCCATGATGACCACAGCCGACGCGTTGGACAACACGCAAATGCCCATCCGAGACATCGGCCTCGAGGATAATGCTGCCAGTCCCCTAGCCATGGGAGCTGGCCATATCAATCCAAATAAGGCACTAGACCCTGGACTTATCTATGACATTACATCACAGGACTATATCAATCTCCTCTGTGCTCTAGATTTTACATCTCAACAGATAAAAGCCATTACAAGGTCCTCTGCTTATTCCTGTTCCAATCCATCATTGGACTTAAACTATCCATCATTCATAGGGTATTTCAATTATAACAGCAGCAAGTCAGATCCTAAAAGGATACAAGAATTCCAGAGGACAGTGACTAATGTAGGAGATGGTATGTCTGTATATACAGCCAAATTGACCTCAATGGATGGATATAAAGTTACTGTTTCACCTGACAAGTTGGTTTTCAAAGAGAAGTATGAAAAACAAAGCTACAAGGTAAGGATAGAAGGTCCATTGCTAGTTGATAATTATCTTGTTTATGGTTCTTTGAGCTGGGTGGAAACTAGCGGTAAATATGTTGTAAAAAGTCCCATTGTCGCAACTACCATTAGATTGGATCCTCTGTGAGGACAGAACTGATTATTAGTCCTGTATTCTGAAAATGTGATACAGTAATGAATAATTGTGAAGTAAAATCAAAAAAAGTTCTTTTCAGTTAGTTAAAACTAACTTGCTGATTGATGCATAAAAAAATTCAAATGATTCCTTTTCTCAATGTCATAACAGAAGTGGATTAATTTTGAACTTGTTTAACCAGAAAATACGAAATTCGGTCAAAGCGTAATTTATAGAAGAACTCGGGTTACTGATAATCAAATTTGGAACAAACAAGAAGAATTGAAATGAACGATAGCCGTAAAAGAAAGCAAAGTGAATCAGTGTATTCCAATAATATTTTGCCCCCTTACAAATGTTTATTCATCTCCTTTTATAGCTATTTCTAAGTAATACTTGCTTTCCTCTCATAACAGAGTCATTATGAGTAATTAATGTTATTAATGTAACGTTATAATTAGTAATTGTAACTGTTTCGTGAAGATTCTATAACGTTTTTCATCATTGACGTTCATTAATTACGGATAATAGGTATCTATACTTTTTGCTATCTAGGTTCATTCCTCCGGTGTCTCTACAAATTACCAAGTGGTCTGAGTAACTGTTCTTTCCTGTTTTCTTGAATCTCTGCCCGTGTCTGTTAAGGCTCGTGTTTCTTCAACTATTCTTTGTCAGTTGTCATTCTTTTATTGATCCAAATGTCTTGATATGTCAGCACATAATTAATTCCATACGTTAACTTGATTTTTCGAACTCAGGGCAGATAAAATTGAATTATTAGGGGACAATCTTTATCCAAGACAAGACAGCTTGGAAATAATTCACGTATGTGTTGTTAAGAATTAAGGAATGATAAATTAATCATGATTTATACAAGAAATAATAGAGAACGTCTTTTCATCCCAACAGAAACTAAGCAGACATTAAAAATGACACTCTTCTGTTTTCTGATGATCAAGAAAACAGCAGTTGATGCATCAGGACAGAATGCATGTGTGTTTCAATCATAATAAAACAATATGGATTAGAAGATAAGGCTCTTTTGTTGGACTTTAAAGGTATTGAGTTTCAAAGATTTTAAGCATTGGGCTTTAAAGTTTAAGAGTATGAATTGGAAATGGTGGGAAATAAAATAGACGGAAATAAAAATTTGAATGAAGTGAACTTTTGACTTGCACTTTGTCCCTCATTAGTGAGGAACAACTATATTTATGTGTTTATATATAGAATCACTTCTTAAAGCTCTTAAAAGGAGTTGAAGAGAATGAACTCTCGCGCCGTCATTGCTCTGCTTTGGATTTGGATTTGGATTTGGATTTGGCAAATGATCGATAAAATTATTTTTTGGACAAAATTTATTTAATTAATTAATTAATAATTAATTAAATGCCAGATATTTGGATTTGAATTTGTCAAATGATCGATAAGATTATATTTTGGATAAAATTTGTTTAATATAAATAACTAGATGTCAGATCATTGCTCAGAAATATAGTCTGGCCGCGATCCTGGCGTAACCGCGGTAGGACCACGCCAGAACTGTGCTGCAGATTCAGAGAGCATTTCTGGCCGTGGTCCTGGCGCGGCAGGATGCGAAATTTCTGAACAAGCACCTTTTCCTGAACAGACATCACATCTCTTTCAATAATTGCCTACAAATTCTAAGGCATAGCTTCATTTTTCAGACACCAAAAACACTATAGAACTTCCTTCTTTTTGAAAATACTGCATTCTAATTCGCAGTCTCTGTCTCTCAAATTTATAAGAGAGATTTTGCTCCGTTCTTTAAGTTTGTTGGTATCCTGTAGTTTGTATTGCCACTTTTGCAGGAAGGTTTATTCCGTTTTATCGTGTGAGGATTTAATCCATTACCTTGGCAACGTGTCAGGGGGTTAAAATTCCTTAAGGACGCACAAGCAAATTGTGGACTCAGAATATTTCTTAATCTTTACTGTTTTTCCTGTTTCTTTTATTATTCTAACAGTTTTCTGATTTTGTATTTTTACACAGTAGCGGTCACATCTTTTTACTGTCAAGAATGATTAATGTTCTCTTACACAGATCTTGAACATAAGGATATATCATATATGGATCATATTGTATTCAACAACAACAATTCAGTAAAAGTGTATAAGCAGACTTTACTCCTAACCCGAAGGAGTAGAGAGGTTGTTTTCGAAAAACCATCGGCTCAAAAAACTAAAAAAGGAAACAATATTAGTATCACCATAGAAAGCATAGAAAAAATAGAAACAAAATAAATTCAGAAGAAAGATGCAAAACAAAAGCGATAGCTAGTAAATATATCATGCACTAAAAAGCGAAATATTAAGACACAACATTGCTACTAGCTATCTTAGACAAAAAACCTATCAGACTAGTCTCATAAAAATACGAAGTAAGGTAAGATTCAACTATCTCCTAACCAACAACCCTAATACTCTACCTATATCAAGTGTATTGGATCATACTGTATTCAAGATATTATATTATTTGTTCAGTAAAACATGTGTTGAACTTATTTTCAGATCCTTCCAAACATGAATGAACAGTGTTTTGGTTTGTGACATGAAAAGGTTTAGCATAGGACTGGAGTTCAAACTACAGTTGAACTACTAACTGTTGAAAAAACTTAGGAGGATAGTCTAGATGAAATATTTATCTCAAAGCCTAACAAAGACAAATAGATCCTCATTAAGACTTTTCGTTGTCTGTATACCTCACTAATTTGATCATTTCCTTAATTTCTATGCACCGACGATATTGTATTCTTTGATCTGGTTAAGATTGCCTACAACAATCAGAGGCAGATCTAGGAATTGAAGTGTATGGGTTCTTACCACAACTTCATGTCAATACATCATAACAGTCGAACTAAGGAACAAGTATCGATATTCAACATATATTTACAAAATAACAAAATACTTAAAGACAACATATAAATATAAATATTCTCATCACAATTGTACTCGACACTTGTCATGTTTTGAAAATAATCAATGATCATATCATTAGGTACACTTTCAAATACTTGATCCTCTATATAACAAACTAAACAATCATTCAAAAATTCATCACCAATTCTGCTTCGCAAGTCACTTTCAACATACTTCATCGAAGAAAAGGATTCAAGTCTTCAACAATTTGCAATTTTTAATTTTGAAGAAGTTGTTCGTCAATTCGGTAAAGTCGTTCCAACTCTTAATTTTTAAGAATATATTAATGGTGGTATTTAGTTTTTTTTCTTTTAATGGTGGTATTAGTACCTTGTTGTGCTCATTCCATTGGGGGAGAGAAGATTAATAAAGATATGTCATTTTTAGTAATAAAAATTATTACACAAGTTTTTGATTTATCTCTTAATACAATATATATATCTATTTCATACATATACATATAATATATATACATAATATATATTATATATATACATAACATATAAACTTAATACATATATATAAGTTAAGTTTATATATGTTAAGTATATATATATATTATATATATATATATATATATATATATATATATATATATATATATATATATATATATATATATATATATATATATATATATATATATATATATATATATATATATATATATATATATATATATATATATATATATATATATATATATATATATATATATATATATATATATATATATATATATATATATATATATATATATATATATATATATATATATATATATATATATATATATATATAACTTTCAAATACTTGATCCTCTATATAACAAACTAAACAATCATTCAAAAATTCATCACCAATTCTGCTTCGCAAGTCACTTTCAACATACTTCATCGAAGAAAAGGCCCTTTCCACAGCTGCAGTAGCGACAAGCAATATCAAACTTCACTTCACAAGCAAATAAACAAATCTCCAAGTCATGTGCAAATTTGTTTTGACCATTATCTCTTAAAGATCTCCAAGACTTTTCAAATTAGAGAATTCATTGCCTCCCTCTCACACATATATAATCAATATAGATGTCAAGTTCAAAACCAAGATCCTCAAGTACAGAATTAGTAAACTCATTCGGATAGTGTGTTGCAAGTTTCATAATCCTGTCTCAGAATTTGCAAAAGAATTATCTGGACTCAAACTAACCATACCAAGAAGTAGATCAGTATTCACTTCACTGAAATGACTGTTAAGCTCTAAAAGTTGCAAATCAATAACAGTATAGAAAACCTCTACAAGCAAATGATAAGAATATGTAATACTTGATTTCTTACGCTTCGACTTTCCACGAGAATAATACATATCCATTTCGGAGATTACAATATCATGCTTGACTCTAACTAAAATATCCTATAACCATAAGAGACAAATTAAATATTGCAGTAACGAATGTTATTCAAAAGATCACTTTGCAACATATTAGTTTTTTTATTAATATTACAAAGCTTCCACTTTAATTAATTCTTGGAAGAAAAATATTTCAAAAAAAAGAACAAATTATAGTTAATTAATGGCTTAATAATAGACCAAATCTGAGTAGCTTTAGTACAAATAGTAGAGATCAAAATGTGTATTGGCTTCCATGAAAACATAGAGAAAATTAAATTAATTTGAAGGTGCAATTTAATAACTTTCGGTGACTAACATTTAAAGATCAACTTTTCTTTAATTTCTTGTACTCTTTTTACTTGCAATAAATACACCCCCTTTTAAAATAAAATCTAGAATCCCAACTTCATAGGTTAAATAAAATATTAAAATTTATTAAAATCTAAAAAAAGGAAAAAATAAGTATTAAAGTATATGGGCCCCAACTCCAAATCCCAATGAATATTAATACACTACGTTTGCAAAAATGGTCATAACAATGGTATAAAAATTTAAAAGATATTATTTCACGTATAAAAATTTAAAAGATATTATTTCACATAATATTGTATAAGAGGAAAACAATTAAAAAAGAAGGAAGAAGAGGGAGATTGAATTGCAATGGAGTGGCCGCCTAAATGATAAAACCAAATATTGAAGAAGGAATGTAAGCTTTTAAAACCCTAACTTTTCTTTGAAAGTTTGAATTAGGATTTGGAAGACAGAATCTTTTTTAGTGGTTGTTGACTTGTGTCCTTTTTAGTTTGATTCTAGTCTTTATTATTATTATTTTAATTAAACAAATAGAGTAAAGGTGAAGGCTAAGAGTTGATACTGTTATGAATAATTTGTACATTGGATGCTACATTGGATACTACATTGGATACTACATTGGATGTCCATGTTGTGAATAATTGAAAGATTAAATCTCCTATTTTATGTCAATCTTCTTTGCTTTTTATGCCTATAAAAGGCCATGTAATTGCAATGGAAAAATACACCAAAGTGAAAGAACAAAACTCTTCTCCCTTCTTTCTATCTCTTCTTATTTACATTTTATTGCATTGCTTTTATTTTACAACACGTTATCAGCACGAAGCTCTAATTTTATTCTTAACTCCCGCTAAGTTGAGCCATATTTGATTAAGGTATGTATCATTATAATAATTTTTTTATCCCAGTACATATCATATGTTTAACTCTTACAACCCAAATTTTTTTTGCACTATTTGATAATTTACATAATTCATGTTGTTGTTCTTTTTTTTTCGTCTATTTCACATTTTTGTTTATCATGTATGCATATGTATGTTGTGTATACATTATATATTCACTACAACTAATAACATGTTCAAAGTTGAGTATTTATTTTAGTACTTCACTTATTTGTTGTCAACATTACTTTGATATTTAAATTTCTAATTAAATTCATGCACATTACTAATAATTGCATTTCCATTTGTTTAAATATTCTAACAGTGAGAAATGAACTGATAAGTAATAATTTTATAGTTTAATTGCTTTATATTTATTGGGACATAAATAATGTTACTCACGTTCAATTCTATTAATACATATATATCAATAATATAAAGTGAAAAGCTTCTACTTTATGATAAAAAAAATAAAAAAAAAATAGTAGATTGTTAACATGATATAGTTCTATTTTTATTTCTTTTATCTAAATCGTTTTGTTATCATTAATTATTTAATTATTTCTCTAACTTATTCATCTTTTATGATAGTTTTCACTATGTCAAACTTATCAAAACTTGAATTTGTTGCACTTGACATCACCAGGAGGAACTATTTATCATGGGTTCTTGATGCTGAAATTCACCTTGACGCTAAAGGTCTTGGAAATACTATTATACAAGGAAATGAAGCATCAAATCGGGATAAAGCAAATGCCATGATTTTTCTTCGTCATCATCTACATGAAGGGTTAAAAACTGAATATTTAACCGTAAAAGATCCACTTGAATTATGGATTAGTTTAAAGGATCGATATGACCACCTAAAACTTACGGTATTACCGAAAGCTCGGTATGAGTGGATACATTTAAGGTTGCAAGACTTTAAAACCGTAAGTGAGTATAATTCCGCTATCTTTAAAGTAAGTTCTCTATTAAAATTATGTGGAGACACTATCACGGATGAGGACTTATTGGAAAAAACATTTTCTACTTTTCACGCTTCAAATGTGGTACTACAACAGCAATACCGTGAAAAAGGTTTTAAGAAATATTCTGAGTTAATCACATGCCTACTCGTGGATGAGCAGAATAATACTCTGTTAATGAAAAATCATGAAGCCCGTCCCACTGGGTCAGCTCCATTTCCGGAAGTGAATGCCGTAGCAACATATGATAGGTTTGAAAGAAAACAAAATAATTACCGTGGTCGTGGACATGGTCGTAAACGTGGACGTGGCAGGGGGCGAAACAATTATCGTCATTATGGTGGAAATAAATTGGAGAACAATAAGGGTTCTCAAATTAATCATTCAAAAGGTAAAGCTAGTATGTGTCACCGATGTGGTATGCGAGGTCATTGGGCACACATTTGTCGTACGCCAGAGCATTTTGTTAAACTTTATCAAGCCCCTCTCAAGAAAAAGGAAAATAATGTGGAGGCACACTTGACCTTTCAAAATAATGATGATGAAGCAAGTCCCTCAAATAAATATGATTCTAAGGCACATCTTGCATATAAAGATGATGATTTTGAAGGCCTAACAAATATTACTCATTTAGAAGTTGGAGACTTCTTTGAGGATATTGTTTGAAGAACTAATCATCTTACTGGGGAATGAAGCTATAAAAGTTGTTATTTTTATGTTTGCAACTAGTTTATTTTTCTTGAGTGTATTTTCCTAATGCATCGTGTGTTGCTAGTTTTCTACATTCCTAATGTATTTCTTAATGTTTTTTGCTTGACTTTCATATTTCTTATAATGTATTATTTGTCCTTTTTTATGAAGAATATGAACATTCCCCAGTCTTCAATTGGACTCAAGATTAATAAAGATGATATATGTCTTCTGGATAGTGCTACAACACACACTATTATAAAAGATAAGAGATATTTCTCTTATTTGGTAATGAAAGAAGCAGATGTTAATACAATATCCGGTAGTACAAGATTAATTGAAGGTTCTGGAAGAGCCAATTTATTACTACCAGGAGGAACAAATTTGGCTATTGATGAAGCACTATATTGTAGTAAATCTCAAAGAAACTTATTAAGTTTCAAAGATATTCACCAAAATGGCTATCATATTGAGACTACCAATAATGAAAAGATTGAATATCTTTATATTACTACAATAATGTCCGGTAAGAAATATGTGCTTGAAATATTACCTGCTCTTTCCTCCGGCTTGTACTATACAAGTATTAGCATGATTGAAACACATGCCGTAGTAAATGAGAAGTTTACTAATCAAGATAATTTTATTATTTGGCATGACCGATTGGGCCATCCTGGTTCTAATATGATGCGTAAAATAATTGAGAATTCACATGGACATGCAATGAAGAATCAAAAGATTCTTCAATTTAAGGAATTCTCTTGTGTTTGCATGTTCTCAAGGAAAATTAATTATTAGACCATCAACTATTAAAGTTAAGATGAAATCCCCCGCATTTCTGGAACGTATACATGGTGATATATATGGGCCCATTCACCCTCCATGTGGACCATTCAAATATTATATGATTTTGGTAGATGCATCTACAAGATGGTCACATGTGTGTTTACTATCAACTCGCAATATGGCATTTGCGAGATTGTTGGCTCAAATAATAAAGTTAAGAGCACAGTTTCCAGATTATGCAATTAAGACAATTCGTCTTGACAATGCTGGTGAGTTTACATCCCAAGCCTTTAATGATTATTGTATTTCAATTGGGATAACAATTGAGCATCCGGTTGCTCATGTTCATACACAAAATGGTCTAGCAGAATCATTGATCAAACGCCTCCAATTAATTGCTAGACCAATGCTTATGAGAACAAAACTTCCCATTTCAGTATGGGGTCATGCTATTTTGCATGCAGCAGCACTTGTGCGGATAAGGCCCACAAGTTATCATAAAGTCTCCCCATTGCAGTTGGCTTTTGGTCAGGAGCCAAATATGAGCATGATGGCTCTTGAGGCTCATATCTTATATCACACCTGTGAGCACGTGATTTTTGCCTTACTCGAGAAGTACTCCCAGAAAATTCAAAAATAAAAATAGTTTCATGTTGGGCATGATTCGTGTGATTTTGTGTTATTTTTATCTTTTGTGTGCACGTTTATTTATTTAAATTAAAAATACAAAAAATATACGCTAGGCTTTGCATTTTCAGTGTTTGATATCGAAGTCATGTGATTCACATTTTTTTGAGTGATATGTAATTGTGTGCGTTAATTGTAGTAAAAAATAGCGGTGTTATAGGTTAGTATATGCATATGTGTGTATATATATATATATATGTATATACATACATATATATATATATATATATATACATACACATATAATATCCGATCTGGGCCAATTTCAATCTAAAAGCCAGGCCCAATCGGATTTCTTCCAAGCCAGGCCCAAATGAATTGCTTCTGATCTGGCCCAAGTATCCGTCCAGCTTCAGCCTGTAACGTTTGATCTGGACCGTTGGATTTTATTATCCAACGGCCCAGATTAATCCGTTAATTCCAAAATTCAGCCAGCTTAGGACTTAACCAAACGGCACCGTTTGGTTTAAGTGAGAGGATCCTGATCGTTGATCAAGTTTGATCCAACGATCAGGATTTAACTACTCAAAATGTATATAAACCCATTTCCATACCCCGCCCCCCCAAGCCAGACCCCCCCTTCTCCCTTCGTCTCCCAAAGGTCCTTAGAGACCAGGCGTAACGCCGCCGTCCGCCACCTTGCGCCGCCTGCCGGAAATCGCCTCACGGCGGTTCCGGTAGGCCAATCGCCACCAAACCAATGCCAAACCCTTCCCCTCACCTCCCCCATCACGATCCCAGCCTCCATTAACCTCGAATATCGCTCGAGCGTCTCGAATATTTGTTCGAAGGTCGCCGGAATTTGACATTCATGCCAAACCTCACCAAAATCACACCATAGCCTCCCCTCGCCTCCCTCCATACCCCCACCGGCCTTGGTTTAGCTCGAATCTTACCAGGATTGTAAAAGCCCCAAATCTCGGCCATGAACCCTAGATGCCGATTTCTTCCTAATTGAGGTCTAATAGACCTTAGTTGGGATGTTTTCCTTATTGAAAACATCTCAATTAAGGTCCATTGGCCTCAAAAACAAAAAGTCCAAGTCCGAGTTGAATCCCAAGTTCGAATTGAACCCAAGACAGGTCCGGGTCCGTTCAAATGCAGAGTTGGTCTTCTCTTATGGTATTTCTTCCTTTATTTCTTCATATTCCATTTGTTAATCAATTGAATTTTGTCCTCGTGCTTTAGTTTTTCGGTTTTTGTTCTTCATCCCAAAGACTTTTATTTGGTCAAGTTGTATTCTGTTAATTGTTCGAATGTGTTCGTCATAGGATAGTTATTCGTTTCGCTTGGCGTCGTCGAATATTTGGTTTTCATTTTTTGCCGAGACTTTCAGAATCACTGTTTGGATAATTGATTTGTTACCATTGTTATAGGTTGTAGTTGATTAAATGTCGTCGATTAGCTGCATAGGTCGATTTGTTTGATATCCCAGACAGTGAATAACACTTGTGAATTGAATTGGAGTGTTTGATTGAAACTGAACTTAGGATGGGAATTAGCTGACTAGAAATTAGGTGTTAGCATCTTTGAAATATCCCTGGTGCCCTGCACATGAAGCTGGACAGTGGAGTCTGCTGTCACTGCAGGGCACTTAGCCTTGTCTGGGCAGAAACCATAGTTAATTAATAAAGTCCATACATGGACAAGGGGTAGTGGAAGTTCAGGGACAGTGGGTCTGGCAGAGTTGAGAGCATGGGCAGGGTGATAGTTAATTAGGGGCAGATGGTCTGGAGGGGCTGTTAGCTATAAATAGGGCATATTCATACATGTATAAAGGGAGATTTATAGAGACAGACTTGAGAGCATCCTGGAGAAGCAAAAAACAGCAGCATATTCATACATTTGATAGATAGACATTGACAGATATTAGAGAGCACCTGAGAGAGCACACTGAGAGAGCAAAAGTTTCATACACAGATAGAGATTGAAATACCTGAAGAAGCAAAAACAGTAAAACCTGAGAGTAACTAGAACACCTGAAGAAAAATAGATACAAGAATACATATAGAAAGATACAGAGAAAAGGCTACTGTTTCATTGGTGTAGAGTCACTGTTTCATTGGCTTCTGGGCTGTTTTCGTGTGTTTTGATCCAGTTTGGTCACTGGTTTGTTGCTGTTCTTGTGTTGTTGGTAGTGCTGGGCCTTTATTTTTGGTTGTGTTGGGTGTATGTTGCTGCTGGTCGATTGAGTATTGCTGCTGTGTCCTAGTGTTGGCTGTTGGTGTAGTTGAGTGCTGCCGCTAGTTGTTGTTGTTGTGCACATTGTTTGGTCCAGTGTTGGTTCTTCTTTTGTCCAGTGTTGCTACTGTCGACCATTGCCACTCTTTTGTTGTTCTTTTGGTCATTCGTATTGCTGGTTGGTCCATTTGGTTGCTGCCTGGGTTGATTATCGTTGCTGGTTTTGAGTGTGTGCTACTGTTTTGAGTGTATGCTGCTGTTTTGAGTGTGTGCTGCTGTGTTGGTGTTCATCTGCTACTGTGTTGGTGTTCATTTGATACTGTTGGGTTGATTTGATGCTGTTGGCTCATTAGTTTGTTGGCTGTTGGTCTATTTGGTTGCTGGTCTATTGATTATTGGTTTACTGTTGCTGTTCCCGCTACTGTTACTGCATTGCCGTTGCTCACTCTTCCTTGTTCTTCCGCATTCCAGGTACACACCTCTGTTAATGTAGTTCCTTGGTTCGAAAGAATGAAGTTTGAAGCTTATGCATGAAGTCTATTGAAACATGTAGTTGCTTAAAGTTCCTATATTTAAGTACATCCTGTTATTCTCCAATTAAGCTTGTACTGTTAGTTTTGGTTATGGAAAGTGTAGCTAGGCCAAAAATACACTGTCGTTAGACAAGCACGTAAACCTGAATTAGTCTGTTGTATCTATATTCAATCTTCTCTGCTCGTGTGTGTAATCTCCGAATCTGATAACGTTAGACCTTACGCTAAAAGCAAGATTAGCTAGGGAGTTATTACTCAATGGAATGACGTAATTAGATTAAAAGAGTCGGGGGTGCATTTCATGTGACCCGACCCCAATTTCGGGCAAGAGTAAATAGAGCATGTCATGAACCACAGGCGCATTTCATGCGATGTGGTTCGTAGCAAGTTTTAAGTAATTTGGAATCAACTCTTAAGTAAGATACAAGTAAGATACAGTGAGATGTAGTTCGCTTTAGATTTGAATCAAAATTACGCCTCGCCCAATAGTTACACTAATCACATAGACGTCATAAATGTACATATAAATACTTAGGTTTCGAGATGCGTCGTTTCTTAACGAATATCACGCCTTTCTCAACAGGTGTAAATAAGTAGTCGACCCGGTCACATATTTTAGTCTTATCTTTTTAAATACGGGTGTGCATTTCATGCGACCCAAACCCAAACCCCGAAATGTTGAATAAGAATAGGTTGAGAATCCGGGTGCATTTCATGTGACGTGATTCGAAAGCATATTTTTAAGCAACTTTCTCTTTCGTAAATCGTAACCATAATAAAGCGGTAAAGGGATAGTAACTCGCACTAAGTACATAATTGTAAAAAGCAGGATAGATAAGCCAAACACGACAGTTGAGCGACCGTGCTAGAACCACGGAATTCGGGAATGCCTAATACCTTCTCCCGGGTTAATAGAATTCCTTATCCGGATTTCTGGTTCGCGGACCGTTAAATAGAGTCATTCTTTTCCTCGATTCGGGATTTAACCGGTGACTTGGGACACCATAAATCTCCCAAGTGGCGACTCTGAAATAATTAAAATAAATCCCATCTCGATTGTCCTTTAATTGGAAAAACTCTTTGCATCCTCGCGGGTGCGTAAAAAAGAGGTGTGACAGCTCTGGCGACTCTGCTGGGGACTTTCTTTAGAATTCGAGCTCGGAATAACTGTTGTATTTGGCATATTTTATTATCTGATTCTTTTTTACACGTTGGCATCAATGTGCAAAATGTTGCTTTTACTGCTTTGATATTGTGTGAACTGTATATATAAATTGTGCCGGAACCAATCTCCTCTCCGAGTCTTCTAAATCATGAAGAAGGGTGCACTTCGTGTGACTTCTTTTCCTGTATAGTGTCTAATTCCCATTTTAGAACGAGGTTTGGATAAGTTGCAAAGCCGGTGAAGCTTCTGTATTCCCGGGTTGCTGCCTCCTCCTCGGCTCGAGCTGTCCGCTCGGGTAAGCCAAGTCTAGAACAGATAAACCCAGGTTTTAAACCTAGAATAACAAAGCTTCATGCCGGATCCCTAGTAGGAAACGTTTATTTGCATCATGTCGCATTTGGCTTAGGGGACTCAACACAGGGGTTGGGTCCGTCTAGAACAGGTGACCTGAAATGAACAGACTATCCTGCTGCATCCTGTTTGTCTTGCGCATTTATCTGTTATAGACTTGCATGCTGACCGGCTTTTAGAAAAAAAAAAAAAAAAAAAAAAAAAAAAAAAAAAAAATGAAAAAGAAAAAAATGTGTGTGTTTTGCTCCCAAGATAGAAATAGCTTATTTGTTTTCCTTTAGTAAAGTGAATAAATAAATAATGCCGTTTGTTTCGTCAAAACCGAACTACGGGGGTTTGATTCTCATCGGATGTGAGATACGTAGGCAACCTCCATCGGGTCCAACTCCACCTTTTGAAAAATTAATTTGTGTACTAAATAAGTCGGTGACGCTGTTTTCAAAAATAGCCGAATGTTCCCGAAAGGGACGCCGGAAAGCTAATTTCGTATAAACGGCCACCTTTGGGTCAATTTTGATTTCGATCAATTTACCCCACAGCCTTAAAAGCCTTCGTCCCCGAGACGTTGAAAGGCCGTGATTGAAAACTATTTTTTATTTTTATTTTAGCAAAACAAAGTTGTTTTCTTATTTAAATCACCTTAATAAATGTGCAGGATGAGCACGAATCAGAATAAATCATTTTCAATCTTTAGTGAGGTCCCTCAGCAACTCCGTGTATGGTGGAACGATTTGGAAGACGGTAGCAAAAAGGTTGTAGGGAGAATTTTGGGAGGTTTGGTTGATCTGCTGAATATTGAGCCAAGGGAAGACATCATCAAGGCACTGGTATCTTTCTGGGATCCGACCCGCAATGTGTTCCGTTTTGTTGACTTTGAATTGACGCCCACATTAGAGGAAATTGCGGGCTATGCAGGACTAAATGGGAAATTAAGAGGGCAATACCTACTCTCGCCAAGACCGGTATCTCCACATGGGTTTCTGGATCTGCTGAGCATTAGTCGGAAGGTGAAAAATGATGATCTGCTGAAAGGGTGTTGCGACCTCCAATTCTTATATCAACGGTACGGCACTCCTCGGGGTTTTGAAGAGTCAAACCTTGGACTGACTCACGCAGGGAATAGAACCAAGTGGGAGGCCAGACGAATTCTAGCATTCATAACGACATTCTTGGGGATTGTGATTTGTCCGCGCGAAGATAAGAAAATAGAGATAAGTCTGGTAGGAATAGCCGATGTTGCAATCAAAAAGGCTACCAGCACGGTGGTCCCTTTGGTTTTGTCCGAAATCTATCGAGCCTTGACTGTATGCCGAGAAGGGGGCAATTTCTTCCAAGGTTGCAATCTGTTACTTCAACTATGGATGCAAGAACACCTCCATCACCGAACACAATACATGAACCATGGGTTGACCGAAAAAAACTGTATCAGGGGTTTCGAAGAACGGATGATGGGTGCTGTATTCCCTGAAGGCGTTGAGGCATGGCTTGCACGACTGAGTTCAATAGAAGCCGATCAGATTGTATGGGCATTCGGGTGGTTACCCGATACTGAAGTAATATATATGGCTGCCGAGGAGTGTTATATCCTTCTGATGGGGATCCGCAGTGTCCAACCATATGTCCCTCACCGTGTGTTACGTCAACTAGGAAGGTTTCGGGTTATCCCTACCGATCAAGACCTAAGGAAGTACGCCATTGAGTTGAGCCCGGGAGTTGTCTTCCCTGAAGAGAAGGTTAGAAGGCTATGGCACGAATGTCGGTTCCTTGAGCCTAAAACCATGGTCCGGGAACTATCTAAGGGAGAGGTGGATCCAAAGTACAACGTGTGGTTCGGGAAAAGATTTCAGATTCGTCGGAAATGTTCTAAAAGAGCCCATGTCCAACAATTCACAGAAGATTCACGGGAACAATGGGATTGGTTAGCAAAAGAGGAGGGGTACAGAACGAAGATCGGCAGGATAGAACAGCAGGTCCGGGACCTTCAGTTCGAGAAGAGCGTGCAAGCCGCCACCGACGAAGGAGATAAAAAGAAGTTGGTACAAGAGAATGACTTCTTAAGAGCTCAAATCCAGCAAATGAAAAGAGATGCTGACAAACAGTCGAGGAGTCGGGCCGACGAAAAATTGATAAGGGGTTTGAGAAGCCAAGTCACCGACATCCAAAGAGAATTGGACGAGTCGAAAGCCCAAATAACGAGGATCCGTGCTAGCTGGAAAAAGGAGGCACATCAACATGCACTTCACCTAAAGCGGGTGGAAGAAGATTACACTGATATCATCACTAGCCTGAGGGAAGCAAATGTTGTCCTTAGGGAGCGGGTTTTCAAGCAAGCCCGAGATGCCAGAGCAGACCTCGACCGCTGCCACAATTTGATGGCCCGACTGCAAGGACAAGTGGATAGGCTCCTAGATCAAGTCACCAACAATGCTCGAAGATTGGGGGCGAAAAACCAGCAAATAGAGCGGCTACTCGGAGAAAGGGACATGATCAAGGATAGAATTGGAGAAATCGGGCACTATGTCACCATGAAGTGCCTAGCTTGTGAACGAATGCCCCGCGCCGACCTTTTCGCTTCAATTATGGGTTATGTTCATCGGATCATGGAAGAGTTGAGGGAACTGCACAAGGACCTCACACCAAGGCCCGCGGCAAGGCCGAATGATGCCTCGCGGGCCCCCAGGAGTTTTAGGGCATTAGATTTTTGATTGAAAATGTATTTTGAAATGTTGAGTCAAGCTAGTTGGCATTTTTATCTTTACTTTCCCAAGTCAAGCATTTTTCTTTTGTTTTGCTGATTTTGTAAGACGTGTTTTGTAACTACACGGTTTTATTTGATATAAAAGTTACTGAATTTTGCCACAATCTTGTTACCAGAACTACGCTCGGTCTGATTCACGCGGGGTCGTGATACGTAGGCAATCCACATAAGATTCGACCACCACTAAAAAGAAAGAAAAGAATCCAAAGGCTAAATAACAATAAGGTTTGCAAAGATAGTCGAAAAAGAAAAAAAAAAAAAAAGAAAAAGAAAAAGAAAAAGAAAAAGAAAAAGGGCCGGAATGACGCATGTTAAAGAGTACACGTAGAAAGGGTTATTTGGTTAGGTGCATTGCATCCGACGTGCTATAACATATCTGTCAAACTCGGTGAACTAACAAGTTTGTTGCGTATTCCAGAAAGTTTAGCAGTTGGTTTGACAGAATATCCTGGCCAGCCATCACTACCGTACTAGATCCAAAGGACCAGTTACAGTAAGCATGTCGAGTTCTGGCAAGAGTCTCGAAGAAGAAAAGTCCGAGCTACAAATCATGAAGGAAGAAGTAGACCGGTTAAAACAACAGATAACAGAGATGCACTTGGCCTGGGCCAGGGAACAGTCTTCACCGAACCGCCCTACTCTCGCCTCAGCTCCGGAACATCCGCCCGTCGATCCTTCAACAAGCGCCCCGAGCTATCCATACTTTCAGGGGGAAAATCCATATGCCGCCCACATTCCACCAGCCAAACCAAATCCTCCTCCGGTCGCCCCTGTTTTTGTAGCACCTCCGCCTGCTCCTCTGCAAAGGCCGGCCAGCGAGCCGTATGTTCAGATCCATGACAACTCTTACTATCCTCCGGAGCCTACTTTCAGGGCTCCTGAACCACAATCACATACACCTCACTGGGATAATCCGGCAGAACCGGAAAAACACCTCCAAAGTTCGGAGCACGAGGAAGTTGTCAGAAAAGTTAAAAGCCTGGAGCAGTCCTTCAGGAACATGCACGGTTTAGGCAACCAGGTCAGCGTCGCCTATAAGGATCTATGTCCATTTCCGGACGTCCAGTTGCCAGCGGGATTTAAAATGCCCAAATTCGACCTATACGAGGGGCATGGTGACCCGGTGGCCCACTGCGGGGGTTTTGCGGTAAAATGAGAGGGGCGGAGGACGGGACGAGCTTCGGATAGCCTACTGGCCAGAGTCCGGGAGGATCGGCATTGGAGTGGTACACTAGACAGGGATCCCAATAGATGGTTTACGTGGGATGATGTGGCTCAAGCTTTTATCGGCCAGTTCCGATACAATCTTGAGATAATCCCCGAGCCGCCTATCATTGCTGAAAATAGAGAAGAAGCCTGCTTGAAAGCTTCGGGGAATTTGGTTTCCGATGGAGGGAACAGGCGGCCGGGGTAGATCCGCCGATGAGAGAGAGCGAGATGGTGGACTACTTCTTGCGGACATTAGAGCCCACCTACTTCGGACATCTGGTAACGTCGGTAGGCAAATCATTCACTGAGGTGATAAAAATGGGGGTATGATCGAGGAGGGTTTGAAGGCCAACAAGATCATGAGCTACTCGGCACTGAAAGCCACCACTCAGGCTATCCAAAGCGGTACTGGAGGAGTACCGGGGAAGAAGAGGAGAGAGGAAGTGGCGGCGGTCGAGTTCGGGGCATGGTTCAAAAATAGAGGCCCGCGCCCCGATATAGCCCACCCGAGCCTCGCCACCGAAGTACCCCCACGACCCGTACGGCTACCCGCGACATTACTACCCGCGCACGATCCTCATTTCTTCGTCCACCGTGCGCGGTCGTGTCCTGCGCCTCCCGCTCGTGCGCGTGGCGGGCACCAGACCCCGAACAATCATCCGCCCCAGAGCTTACGAGAAACCCCTCGGGCGCGAGTTTCCGTCCGAACCGAGCATTCAGGGGGCGACAAGGCGCCGAGGCCAAAGACTTTCACTCCGTTAGGAGAGTCTTATACCAGTCTGTTCCACGGGTTGAAGCAAGTAGGGTTGCTAAATCCGGTTCGAAGCTAAGCTGCCAAACCCTCTTCGAAGAACACGGATCATTCGATGAGGTGTGCCCTACTGCTCGGGATGTCGGGGACATGATAGAGAAAAGTGTTGGAGGCTAAAGACGGCCGTCCGAGGAGCTCGTTGACACCGCGGGGATCGAGGTCCGGACTCCGACGAGCCCGACATCAGCCAAAACCCGCTTCCGACTCATCGTGAGACTAATATGATCGAGTTGGTACGGGCGGAGGAAGGAAAGGAGAAAGCCTCTCGGACGTAATGATGATTAAGTCTAGCGGGCAGGAACGAGAAAAGGGCCAGGCGCGATGAGTCGCCCGGTTGCGAGAAAGACATACCGGGGAGAATCGGAAGGAGGAAAGGAAAGTGTGAACGAAGTACGGGTGAGCGGCCAAGATAGTTGTACCGGGGGCAGCAACCAAAGCCCGTCTTGACGGTAGCGGGCGTTCGAATGGATCCTTTCATCATCCGACCGGCAACACAGCTGCCAGTAACTGATAGCCGGGCTGTCCCGTGGAATTATGCTCGGATTACAACGACCTACAGAGGAAAGGAGGTGAAAGAGGAAGTTTGTGAAGCCCGAGGGTTGACCCGCTCGGGGAGATGTTTTGCCCCTTGCGGAATTGAGGAAGACCACTCCGGCGGTATTGAAAAAGCCGGTCACTGATGAAGAAGCAGAAGAATTCTTGAAAAAGATGAAGCTGCACGACTACTCCGTCTTAGAGCAGTTGAAGAAGACTCCGGCGCAAATATCATTGCTATCCTTGCTGATACATTCGGAAGAACATCGGCAAGCATTGATGAAAGTTCTGAATGAGGCACATGTACCGGACAAAATCTCAGTGAGCCATTTGGAGAAGATCACCAATCGGATCTTCGAAGCAAATCGGATCACCTTCGCCGATGACGAGTTGCCTGAGGAAGGCACTGAGCATAACAGGGCTTTATATCTTACGGTGAAGTGTGAAGAGGCGGTGGTTACCAAAGTCTTGGTCGATAATGGGTCCGGTGCTAACATTTGTCCTCTCTCTACACTGGGCAAATTAAAAGTAGACATCGGCAGGGTACGCGAGAACGGGGTATGTGTTCGAGGGTTCGACGGAGGAGGTAAAGCGTCGGTTGGTGACATAGTGCTAGTCTTGACAATTGGGCCGGTGGAGTTCACCATGGAATTCCAGGTGTTGGACATGGTGGTGTCATATAACCTCCTAATAGGGCGACCATGGATTCGTGCCGCAAGAGCAGTTTCCGTCCAGCTTACACCGGCTCGTCAAGTTTGAATGGGACCGACAAGGAGATCGTCGTCCGTGGAGAGAACGATCCACGATCAAGCACCATCATTCCCTTTGTTGAAACGAGAAGAAGATGTTGGGCCGTGGGTATATCAAGTACGCGATGTGGTGCCGCCCACCGAGTTTCGGAAGGGGAATGTATTCCGGGCGACAGAACAATTATTGCGGATGTCATGGTGGCGCATGAAATGTTGCGACATGGTTTCGTGCCCGGTAAAGGGCTAGGTGCATCTCTGCAAGGAATCATACAACCGGTATCGGTGGTCGAAAGCTTGGGAACCTTCGGCTTGGGATTCCGGCCAACCTCGAGAGGACATCCGGCGAGCAAAGAGGAGCAAGCGAGAAAACATGGGTGCTCCCAAAGCACTGTTCCACGCCTCTCCCGATCTTTTGTCGGGTCGGAGCAAGAGGACATCCGGCGCCAAAGATTCCGGTCCTACGGTCAGGCCAGACGAAGAGTTCTTCGGGAAGTTCGAAAACCTATTCACGGATGTATGTATGCTTGAAGATGGTGAGGGATCCAGTCATGCCGAGATACAATTTGTGGGACCAAAGGCAAAACTGAATAACTGGAAGGCTACTCCTCTCCTGTCCGGAAGGAGTCTTGGTAGTTTGTCTTGGATTGTTTTTCTTTCGAAATTTTGTGTTGGGGGTTTGTCCCCGGAGTAAAATCCCGTTGTTTTTAGTTCATTTTTGATTTAAGTTTGCAGTTTGTTTCCCCTTGTACAGTTCCCATTTAATGAAATTTGATTCCCTTCGTGTCTAATTTTGTTTATTTTTCCTTCTTTTTACTTTTCTGAACAGCCTTCTTGCAACTGATCTTAATGATATGGCGTGCTTAAAGATTAATCAACCCAATCTAGAAAGTCAATCGGGTTTGGAAATAATAACACATGAAATAAGAAGTGACGAGAGTGAGTCGGAGTACGGCGATGATGAAGCCGTGGAAGAAATCGGTGAAGAATTAAGTCACTTCGAGGAAAAGCCCAAACCGAATTTAAATGATACTGAGGCCGTTAATCTAGGGAATGCGGATGACGTCAAAGAAACCCGGATAAGTGTCCATATTAAACCCAATCTGAGAGAAGAACTGATCAAAACACTCATGGGAGTTTAAAGATATTTTCGCGTGGTCGTACGACGACATGCCAGGACTCAGCACTGATCTAGTGGTTCATAGATTACCCACCGATCCGGCATATCCTCCCGTCAAGCAAAAGCTGCGGAAATTCAAGACGGAGATGAGTGTGAAGATTAAGGAGGAGGTAACCAAGCAGGTTGCAGGCGAAAGTCATTCGTGTCACTCGATACCCTGAATGGTTGGCTAACGTAGTACCGGTGCCAAAGAAAGACGGAAAGATCAGGGTATGCGTGGACTATCGCAATCTCAACAAGGCAAGTCCTAAGGATAATTTCCCACTTCCCAATATCCATATCCTGATTGATAATTGTGCCGGACGCGAAATTGGATCCTTTGTGGATTGTTATGCGGGATATCATCAGATTTTGATGGACGAAGAGGACGCAGAAAAGACGGCTTTTATCACACCGTGGGGGACTTATTGCTACCGAGTGATGCCGTTTGGTTTGAAGAATGCGGGAGCAACATATATGAGGGCGATGACTACGGTATTCCATGACATGATACACAAGGAAATTGAGGTGTACGTGGATGATGTGATCGTAAAATCTAGGCGTCAAGAAGACCATGTTGCTGACCTCAGGAAGTTCTTTCAAAGACCTCGAAGGTACGACATCAAGCTTAATCCGGCCAAATGTGCATTCGGAGTTCCGTCGGGAAAGTTGCTAGGATTCATCGTCGGTCGACGGGGCATTGAGTTGGACCCGTCCAAGATCAAGTCCATTCGGGAGTTACCCCGCCGAAGAATAAAACAAGAGGTAATGAGTACGTTGGGAAGGTTGAATTACATCGGTAGGTTTATTGCCCAACTTACGGCAATTTGTGAACCCATATTCCGCCTATTGAAGAAAGACGGCTGCGATAGAATGGACGACGAGAATGTCGAGAAGCGTTTGACCGGATCAAGGGTATCTGTCAAATCCACCGTACTAGTTCCGCTCGAGCCGAGGTAGACCCCTGATTCTTTATCCGACGGTCTTGGAGAATTCGTTTGGCTGCGTACTGGGGCGGCATGATCTTACCGGCAGGAAGGAACGGGCCATTTACTACCTCGGTAAGAAGTTCACGGTCCATGAGGTTAAATACACTCATTTGGAAAAGACATGTTGCGCCCTAACTTGGGTAGCCCAAAAGCTGAAACACTGCTTGTCTTCTTACACCACGTACCTCGTTTCGCGGTTGGATCCGTTGAAGTATATTTTCCAGAAACCCATGCCTACGGGGAGGTTAGCAAAGTGGCAAATATTACTTACGGAATTCGACATCATATACGTGACAAGGACGGCTATGAAAGCTCAAGCCCTGGCCGATCACTTAGCTGAAAATCCCGTTGATGACGAATACGAACCTTTGAGGACGTATTTTCCAGATGAGGAAGTATTGCAGATTGAGGGGTTAGAACCAACCAAGGATCCGGGATGGAAGCTCTTCTTCGATGGAGCGGCAAACGCAAAAGGAGTCGGAGTAGGGGCTGTGCTCGTATCTGAAACAGGACATCATTATCCTGTTACTGCTCAACTGCGTTTTCACTGTACCAATAACATGGCTGAGTACGAGGCATGTATCTTGGGGTTGCGATTAGCGGTGGACATGGATGTACGGGACGTCTTGGTCTTGGGGGACTCGGACCTTCTGGTACATCAGATTCAGGGAGAATGGGAAACCAGAGATTTAAAGCTTATCCCATATCGTCAGTGTCTGCATGATTTGACCAAGCGCTTTCGATCGGTAGAATTCAGGCACATCCCAAGGATGCATAATGAGGTTGCCGACGCGTTGGCTACTTTAGCGTCAATGCTACATCACCCGGACAAGGTTCGTGTCGATCCGTTACATATCCAGGTCCGGAATCAACATGCTTATTGTAATGTGATAGAGGAAGAGGTGGATGGTGAGCCGTGGTTTCATGATGTCAAGGAATACCTCAGGTTGGGAGTATACCCAGAGCAAGCAACCGGAGATCAAAAGCGAGCTATTCGGCGGTTGGCAAACGGATTTTTCCTTAGTGGAGGGGTGCTTTACAAAAGAACCCCAGATTTGGGATTGTTGAGATGTATAGATGCAAGTCAAGCCACAACAGTGATGACGGATATACACTCGGGAGTTTGCGGACCACACATGAGCGGATACGTATTGGCAAAGAAGATTCTTCGAGCGGGATATTATTGGCTCACTATGGAGCGGGATTGTATAAGTTTCGTGCGAAGATGCCATCGGTGTCAGATACACGGAGATTTGATTCATTCTCCGCCGACTGAATTGCATACAATGTCCGCACCATGGCCGTTTGTCGCATGGGGTATGGATGTTATTGGACCTATTGAGCCTGCCGCTTCCAATGGTCACAGGTTCATTCTGGTAACGATTGATTATTTTACCAAATGGGTGGAGGCCAAGACATTCAAATCAGTGACCAAGAAGGCGGTAGTGGACTTCGTACACTCCCACATCATCTGCAGGTTTGGAATTCCAAAGATGATCATTACGGATAACGGTGCAAATCTTAACAGTGGATTGATGAAAGAGGTATGTCAACAGTTCAAGATTACACACCGAAATTCCACGCCGTATCGCCCAAAAGCAAACGGTGCGGTCGAGGCAGCAAACAAGAACATAAAGAAGATATTGAGGAAGATGATAGAAGGGTCTAGGCAGTGGCATGAAAAGTTACCATTTGCGCTGTTGGGTTATCGCACTACCGTCCGGACTTCGGTAGGTGCAACTCCTTACTTGTTGGTATACGGGACTGAAGCAGTAATACCCGCAGAAGTTGAGATTCCGTCCCTCCGAATTGTCGCTGAAGCCGAGATTGATGACGACGAGTGGGTCAAAACCCGATTAGAGCAATTGAGCTTGATCGATGAAAAGAGATTGACAGCAGTATGTCACGGCCAATTGTATCAAAGGAGAATGGCGAGAGCATATAACAAGAAGGTACGTCCCAGGAGATTTGAAGTGGGACAGCATGTGCTGAAGAGAGTTCTACCACACCAGGCCGAGGCGAAAGGCAAGTTTGCTCCAAATTGGCAAGGACCTTTTGTGGTGACTAGAGTATTATCCAACGGCGCTCTATGTCTGACTGATGTCGAGGGAAGATGCACCGATATGGCTATCAATTCTGATGCGGTTAAGAGATATTATGTGTAATTCTTTAATGCATTTGTCAACGTTTGGTTTCGTTTGTGTGTATTTGGCATTTTTCGGAGAATGAAATGACAGAGGCAATTTTTCTACTACCCAAACACTCTAACCTTTGTTTCCCCATTTGAGCCTTAATTATTCTTTCATATACCCTCTTTCGGAATCATCAAGGAAGGTGTGTAACAGAATAGAAAAGAAACAAAAAAGTAATACAAGAAAAAGTGAACTACGTTCGACCTGATTCCTCAAGAAGGATACGTAGGCGCCACGCGGCTCGGTCATAATAAAATAAAAATCAAAAAATCCCCCAAGCAACAAAACTGGGGCAGAAGTCATTGTTTCGTTGGAAAGATAGTGTGGATTCCGAAAGTTGTAATAAGCTAACCGTTGAGGCTAAACCCCTTTCTTCGGCCTCACGCGCAGAAACCATATTAAGAACCAGAAAGACCTCTCGATCAGTATTTGAGAAGTGCCAAGGCATGTGAATGAAAGCCAAGAGTGACATCCCGACCCTCGATTGAATTCGGGATGCACAAGCCGAAAGGGGATAACGCTCTAGAGGGAATCTCAGGGGTGATACCCCGCCGCGAGGAAAGAAAGCATAAATGAGAGAGTCTTAACGGTGAAAACCCTCGCGGGCACCTTAAGGCGAAGGAAGTTGAGAGAAGTAAAATGAGAGAGTCTTACGGTGAAAACCTTCACGGGCACCTTAAGGCGACGGGAGATAGAAAGCATAAATGAGAGAGTCTTAGCGGTGAAAACCCTCGCGGGCACCTTAAGGCGAAGGAAGTTGAGAGAAGTAAAATGAGAGAGTCTTACGGTGAAAACCTTTATGGGCACCTTAAGGCGACGGGAGATAGAGAGAAATGAGAGAATCTCGTTAGTGAAAACCCTTTGAAGGGCACTGTGAGGTGACAGGACGAGATGGTTACAAGATGTCTGCATGAGACAAGGTTTGGACATCCGTTTACCTCTAGCAGAACGCGGCATCAGAAAGTGATTGACATGAATAGACTGGGTAGTTAATCTCAAAGGCGCGGCATAACATTGGATCAGGCACACATTCAGATAAGTTTTCCTATTTTTTGAGTTCAGAAAAGTTTTTCTCTTCTTTTGTCATTTGCGGTCAGTAGTCTTTTCTTTTCTTTTCTTTCATTTTCGAAAATTGATTTTTCAAAGCTTACTACCAAGTCTCCCAAAGCGGTATATTGAAAGTGAATAGGCATGGAACAAGGCAATGAGACAGAAGTCGTTACGATAATGAGATTGGGATGACAGGCTGAGTGGAAGGTTCACAAGAATTATGGAGTGTGATGGACACATGTGGCATGTCCGAAAGATGATTTCACGCAACAGATCACCGGCTAAAAAGAGTCGGACCAAACCAAAGAGTGGAATAAAAGGAAAGATGAGAGGTCGTTCGTGGAAAAAGCATCTTCCCAAGCAAGCGTCAACGTCGTCCTCAAAGTTCGAGAGAGGCCAAGCAGCCGAAAGAGAATGGCCTCAACAAGAGTGGCACGACCACTCGCGGCGTTTTGAAACTAACAATTTTTCTTTGATTTAAAGCAGGAAAAGAGGGTCCGACGGCAGAAAAGCATACCGTCCGGAAGTTTATCACACTGGGGCAGAAAATTTTCTCCGGTTGCGAAAATTTTCTGGAAAGCAAGACTCAGAGGATAAGTGTAGAAAGCAACACAAGATGGGGTGATCCTTGAGCCGGATATCATTTCCAGCAGTTATTGGAAAAAGAAAAATGGCTTCGAGATTCCCCCAGCAGTATTACATCCTATAATTTGATCAAGGAAACAAAAGCGTGAGTCCCGGAAGAGGTAGGGGAAGAAGGAAGAGAATGAGGGGTGAAGGAAACAAAGAATACTTCCTCAGCAGCATCACCCCCAGCAGGCGAGTAAACAGTTCCAAAAATATCCCCAGCAGCCAGAAGAAAAGTAACACGACCTAAGGGAAAGCAATTCCAAGACAGGATAATTCGGAAGAGAAGGTGGTCCGAGAGGTAATGCAGGAACAAGGATAGGGTACAAGAGGCAAAGGAAGGTAATCAAGATGGGATGAAATCAGTTGAAGTAGTAGTTGAAGTCAGGGAGCCCGCCCGGAGAATGGAGTGGCGATTTAATTTTGAAGTAGTAGTTGAAGTCAGGGAGCCCGCCTGGAGAATGGAGTGGCGATTTAATTTTGAAGTAGTAGTTGAAGTCGGGGAGCCCGCCTGGAGAATGGAGTGGCGATTTAATGTTGAAGTAGTAGTTGAAGTCGGGAAGCCCGCCTGGAGAATGGAGTGGCGATTTAATGTTGAAGTAGTAGTTGAAGTCGGGAAGCCCTTTGGAGAATGGAGTGGCGATTTAATTTTGAAGTAGTAGTTGAAGTCGGGGAGCCCGCCCGGAGAATGGAGTGGCGATTTATTTTGAAGTTGTAGTTGAAGTCGGGAAGCCCCCTGAAGAATGGAATGGCGATTTAATGTTGAAGTAGTAGTTGAAGTCGGGAAGCCCGCACGGAGAATGGAGTGGCGATTTAATTTTGAAGTAGTAGTTGAAGTCGGGGAGCCCGCCTCTGGAGAATGGAGTGGCGATTTAATTTTGAAGTTGTAGTTGAAGTCGGGGAGCCCGGCTGGAGAATGGAGTGGCGATTTAATTGTGAAGTAGTAGTTGAAGTCAGGGAGCCCGCCTGGAGAATGGAGTGGCGATTTAATTTTGAAGTTGTAGTTGAAGTCAGGGAAGCCCGCCTGGAGAATGGAGTGGCGATTTATTTTGAAGTAGTAGTTGAAGTCAGGGAGCCCGCCTGGAGAATGGAGTGGCGATTTAATTTTGAAGTTGTAGTTGAAGTCGGGGAGCCCGCCTGGAGAATGGAGTGGCGATTTAATTTTGAAGTTGTAGTTGAAGTCAGGGAGCCGCCTGGAGAATGGAGTGGCGATTTAATTTTGAAGTTGTAGTTGAAGTCAGGGGAGCCCGCCTGAAGAATGGAGTGGCGATTTATTTTGAAGTTGTAGTTGAAGTCAGGGAGCCCACCTGAAGAATGGAGTGGCGATTTATTTTGAAGTTGTAGTTGAAGTCAGGGAGCCCGCCTGGAGAATGGAGTGGCGATTTAATTTTGAAGTAGTAGTTGAAGTCAGGGAGCCCGCCTGGAGAATGGAGTGGCGATTTAATTTTGAAGTAGTAGTTGAAGTCGGGGAGCCCGCCTGGAGAATGGAGTGGCGATTTAATTTTGAAGTAGTAGTTGAAGTCAGGGAGCCCGCCTGGAGAATGGAGTGGCGATTTAATTTTGAAGTTGTAGTTGAAGTCAGGAAGCCCGCCTGGAGAATGGAGTGGCGATTTAATTTTGAAGTTGTAGTTGAAGTCAGGGAGCCCACCTGGAGAATGGAGTGGCGATTTAATTTTGAAGTTGTAGTTGAAGTCAGGGAGCCCGCCTGAAGAATGGAGTGGCGATTTATTTTGAAGTTGTAGTTGAAGTCAGGGAGCCCGCCTGGAGAATGGAGTGGCGATTTATTTTGAAGTTGTAGTTGAAGTCAGGGAGCCCGCCTGGAGAATGGAGTGGCGATTTAATTGTGAAGTAGTAGTTGAAGTCAGGGAGCCCGCCTGGAGAATGGAGTGGCGATTTAATTTTGAAGTAGTAGTTGAAGTCAGGGGAGCCCGCCTGGAGAATGGAGTGGCGATTTAATTTTGAAGTAGTAGTTGAAGTCAGGGAGCCCGCCTGGAGAATGGAGTGGCGATTTAATTTTGAAGTAGTAGTTGAAGTCAGGGAGCCCGCCTGGAGAATGGAGTGGCAAGCTGTTTTGAGTTGGTAGAGGAAAGCGGTAGAATGTAACGGAAATCCCCGGCATGAATCCAAGTTCGTAAGCAAAGGGAGGCAATAAGGATCGGAACAGATAGACTCAGATTGCGAAGGAGAATAGTTCAAAGATCGTAAAGAAGGTGGCAATGGTCGGAATTCGGCAATCAAGATAGGCCGAAATAACAACTGACAGAAGAGAAGAAGCGTCAGAAGAAACACCAAGTCAGACAGGATGGCAAGGAGCGCGACAAGATCAAGTTACAAAGATAGACAAGAACTTGCAGTACTGTAACTTAGTCTAACTTCTTGTTTTTGTTGCCTAGTGCGGTGCAACAAGGAAGTCAGCTGAGCAGTGGCAACAGCAGTAACAGCGAGATCGCAACAGGCAGGGTAGTCCCAGCTACCAGAACTTCCCGAACTACATTGACCTGATTCCCTTTTAGCCAGGGATATGTAGGAGACCTTTGAAGCAAGGTTCGGTCAAAACTTTTCCAAAATGCTTCATACGGAGTGTCCGGATGGGCAAAAATCGCTTATATCCGCTCATTTATCTTTGCACGAAAACTCTGCGTGTTTACGCGCAAAGAGGGGCAGTTGTGAGCACGTGATTTTTGCCTTACTCGAGAAGTACTCCCAGAAAATTCAAAAATAAAAATAGTTTCATGTTGGGCATGATTCGTGTGATTTTGTGTTATTTTTATCTTTTGTGTGCACGTTTATTTATTTAAATTAAAAATACAAAAAATATACGCTAGGCTTTGCATTTTCAGTGTTTGATATCGAAGTCATGTGATTCACATTTTTTTGAGTGATATGTAATTGTGTGCGTTAATTGTAGTAAAAAATAGCGGTGTTATAGGTTAGTATATGCATATGTGTGTATATATATATATATATATGTATATACATACATATATATATATATATATATACATACACATATAATATCCGATCTGGGCCAATTTCAATCTAAAAGCCAGGCCCAATCGGATTTCTTCCAAGCCAGGCCCAAATGAATTGCTTCTGATCTGGCCCAAGTATCCGTCCAGCTTCAGCCTGTAACGTTTGATCTGGACCGTTGGATTTTATTATCCAACGGCCCAGATTAATCCGTTAATTCCAAAATTCAGCCAGCTTAGGACTTAACCAAACGGCACCGTTTGGTTTAAGTGAGAGGATCCTGATCGTTGATCAAGCTTGATCCAACGATCAGGATTTAACTACTCAAAATGTATATAAACCCATTTCCATACCCCGCCCCCCCCAAGCCAGACCCCCCCTCTCCCTTCGTCTCCCAAAGGTCCTTAGAGACCAGGCGTAACGCCGCCGTCCGCCACCTTGCGCCGCCTGCCGGAAATCGCCTCACGGCGGTTCCGGTAGGCCAATCGCCACCAAACCAATGCCAAACCCTTCCCCTCACCTCCCCCATCACGATCCCAGCCTCCATTAGGCTCGAATATCGCTCGAGCGTCTCGAATATTTGTTCGAAGGTCGCCGGAATTTGACATTCATGCCAAACCTCACCAAAATCACACCATAGCCTCCCCTCGCCTCCCTCATACCCCCACCGGCCTTGGTTTAGCTCGAATCTTACCAGGGTTGTAAAAGCCCCAAATCTCGGCCATGAACCCTAGATGCCGATTTCTTCCTAATTGAGGTCTAATAGACCTTAATTGGGATGTTTTCATTATTGAAAACATCTCAATTAAGGTCCATTGGCCTCAAAAACGAAGAACCCAAGTCCAAGTTGAATCCCAAGTTCGAATTGAACCCAAGACAGGTCCGGGTCCGTTCAAATGCAGAGTTGGTCTTCTCTTATGGTATTTCTTCCTTTATTTCTTCATATTCCATTTGTTAATTAATTGAATTTTGTCCTCGTGCTTTAGTTTTTCAGTTTTTGTTCTTCATCCCCAAAGACTTTTATTTGGTCAAGTTGTATTCTGTTAATTGTTCGAATGTGTTCGTCATAGGATAGTTATTCGTTTCGCTTGGCGTCGTCGAATATTTGGTTTTCATTTTTTGCCGAGACTTTCAGAATCACTGTTTGGATAATTGATTTGTTACCATTGTTATAGGTTGTAGTTGATTAAATGTCGTCGATTAGCTGCATAGGTCGATTTGTTTGATATCCCAGACAGTGAATAACACTTGTGAATTGAATTGGAGTGTTTGATTGAAACTGAACTTAGGATGGGAATTAGCTGACTAGAAATTAGGTGTTAGCATCTTTGAAATATCCCTGGTGCCCTGCACATGAAGCTGGACAGTGGAGTCTGCTGTCACTGCAGGGCACTTAGCCTTGTCTGGGCAGAAACCATAGTTAATTAATAAAGTCCATACATGGACAAGGGGTAGTGGAAGTTCAGGGACAGTGGGTCTGGCAGAGTTGAGAGCATGGGCAGGGTGATAGTTAATTAGGGGCAGATGGTCTGGAGGGGCTGTTAGCTATAAATAGGGCATATTCATACATGTATAAAGGGAGATTTATAGAGACAGACTTGAGAGCATCCTGGAGAAGCAAAAAACAGCAGCATATTCATACATTTGATAGATAGACATTGACAGATATTAGAGAGCACCTGAGAGAGCACACTGAGAGAGCAAAAGTTTCATACACAGATAGAGATTGAAATACCTGAAGAAGCAAAAACAGTAAAACCTGAGAGTAACTAGAACACCTGAAGAAAAATAGATACAAGAATACATATAGAAAGATACAGAGAAAAGGCTACTGTTTCATTGGTGTAGAGTCACTGTTTCATTGGCTTCTGGGCTGTTTTCGTGTGTTTTGATCCAGTTTGGTCACTGGTTTGTTGTTGTTCTTGTGTTGTTGGTAGTGCTGGGCCTTTATTCTTGGCTGTGTTGGGTGTATGTTGCTGCTGGTCGATTGAGTATTGCTGCTGTGTCCTAGTGTTAGCTGTTGGTGTAGTTGAGTGCTGCCGCTAGTTGTTGTTGTTGTGCACATTGTTTGGTCCAGTGCTGGTTCTTCTTTTGTCCAGTGTTGCTACTGTCGACCATTGCCACTCTTTTGTTGTTCTTTTGGTCATTCGTATTGCTGGTTGGTCCATTTGGTTGCTGCCTGGGTTGATTATCGTTGCTGGTTTTGAGTGTGTGCTACTGTTTTGAGTGTGTGCTGCTGTGTTGGTATTCATTTGATACTGTTGGGTTGAGTTGATGCTGTTGGCTCATTAGTTTGTTGGCTGTTGGTCTATTTGGTTGCTGGTCTATTGATTATTGGTTTACTGTTGCTGTTCCCGCTACTGTTACTGCATTGCCGTTGCTCACTCTTCCTTGTTCTTCCGCATTCCAGGTACACACCTCTGTTAATGTAGTTCCTTGGTTCGAAAGAATGAAGTTTGAAGCTTATGCATGAAGTCTATTGAAACATGTAGTTGCTTAAAGTTCCTATATTTAAGTACATCCTGTTATTCTCCAATTAAGCTTGTACTGTTAGTTTTGGTTATGGAAAGTGTAGCTAGGCCAAAAATACACTGTCGTTAGACAAGCACGTAAACCTGAATTAGTCTGTTGTATCTATATTCAATCTTCTCTGCTCGTGTGTGTAATCTCCGAATCTGATAACGTTAGACCTTACGCTAAAAGCAAGATTAGCTAGGGAGTTATTACTCAATGGAATGACGTAATTAGATTAAAAGAGTCGGGGGTGCATTTCATGTGACCCGACCCCAATTTCGGGCAAAAGTAAATAGAGCATGTCATGAACCACAGGCGCATTTCATGCGATGTGGGTTCGTAGCAAGTTTTAAGTAATTTAGAATCAACTCTTAAGTAAGATACAAGTAAGATACAGTGAGATGTAGTTCGCTTTAGATTTGAATCAAAGGTACGCCTCGCCCAATAGTTATACTAATCACATAGCCGTCATAAATGTACATATAAATACTTAGGTTTCGAGATGCGTCGTTTCTTAACGAATATCACGCCTTTCTCAACAGTGTAAATAAGTAGTCGACCCGGTCACATATTTTAGTCTTATCTTTTTAAATACGGGTGTGCATTTCATGCGACCCAAACCCAAACCCCGAAATGTTGAATAAGAATAGGTTGAGAATCCGGGTGCATTTCATGTGACGCGATTCGAAAGCATATTTTTAAGCAACTTTCTCTTTCGTAAATCACAACCAATAATAAAAGCGGTAAAAGGGGTATTAACTTGCACTAAGTACATAATTGTAAAAAGCAGATAGATAAGCCAAACACGACAGTTGAGCGACCGTGCTAGAACCACGGAATTCGGGAATGCCTAATACCTTCTCCCGGGTTAATAGAATTCCTTATCCGGATTTCCGGTTCGCGGACTGTTAAATAGAGTCATTCTTTTCCTCGATTCGGGATTTAACCGGTGACTTGGGACACCATAAAATCTCCCAAGTGGCGACTCTGAAGTAATTAAAATAAATCCCATCTCGATTGTCCTTTAATTGGAAAAACTCTTTGCATTCTTTGGTTGTGCGACATATATTCCAATTGCTCCACCACAACACACAAAGATGGGTCCTCAAAGAAGGTTGGGGATATATGTTGGATATGAATCTCCTTCTATTATAAAATATCTAGAGCCAATGATTGGAGATTTATTTACGGTAAGATTTTCTGATTGCCATTTTGATGAATCATTATATCCAACATTAGGGGGAGAAAATAAGCAGCTGAAAATGAAGATAGATTGGAATGCATTATCACTGTCTCATTTAGATCCTCGAACAAATCAATGTGAACAAGAGGTTCAAAAGATTATTCATTTGCAAAATATTGCAAATCAATTGCCAGATGCATTCACTAACCTACCAAGGGTGACTAAGTCACATATTCCAGCTGCTAATGCTCCAATTCGAGTTGATATCCCGGAAGGACAATTAATTAAAGCAAATGAGCCTAAGCCTTGCTTGAAACGTGGTAGACCAATCGGTTCTAAAGACAAAAATCCTCGAAGAAGAAAAGGAGCAAGTTATCAAAGTAAACATAACACAGAGGTAGTGGCTCAAGAAGAGCCCCAAGATGTAACAAATGATAAGACCTTGGGGAAGGTCCAGGTACCTGAAAATAATAAAAATGAAGAGATATCAATAAGTTACGTCTCAACCGGGAAAAGATGGAACCAAAATAATATTGTTATCGATAACATTTTTGCTTATAATGTTGCTATTGAAATAATGCAACAAGATGAGGATCTTGAACCAAAATCTGTCAATGAATGTAGACGGAGAAATGATTGGCCAAAATGGAAAGACGCTATCCAGGCAGAGTTAACTTCACTTGGAAAACGTGAAGTCTTTGGACCCATAGTTCGAACGCCTGAAGGCATAAATCCAATAGGGTATAAATGGGTTTTTGTGCGAAAACGAAATGATAAAAATGAAGTCGTTAGATATAAAGCACGACTTGTGGCACAAGGGTTTTCCCAAAGGCCTGGAATTGATTATATGGAGACATATTCTCCTGTAGTGGATGCTATCACCTTCAAGTATCTCATAAATATGGCAGTGCAAGAAAAACTTGATATGCATCTAATGGATGTTGTTACAGCCTATTTGTATGGATCATTAGACAGCGAAATTTTTATGAAAGTACTTGAGGGATTTAAAGTGCCAGAAGCATATAAAGGTTTTCAAGAAACTTGTTCAATAAAGCTTCAGAAATCTTTGTACGGATTGAAACAATCAGGTCGTATGTGGTACAATCGTCTGAGTGAATACTTGTTGAAAGAAGGGTACAGGAATGATCCAATTTGTCCCTGTGTCTTTATAAAAAGATCTGGATCTGAATTTGTTATAATCGCCGTATATGTTGATGATTTAAATATCATTGGAACTCCTGGGAGCTTCCAAAAACAGTAGACTGTTTGAAGAAAGAATTTGAAATGAAAGATCTTGGAAAGACAAAATTTTGTCTTGGTCTACAAATTGAGTATATGAAAGATGGAATATTTGTCCATCAATCAACATACACCGAAAAGATTTTAAAGCGATTCTATATGGATAAAGCACATCCATTGAGTACCCCGATGGTTGTGAGATCACTTGATATAAAGAAATATCCATTCCGACCTCATGAAAATGAAGAAGAGCTTCTTGGTGCCGAAGTACCATATCTTAGTGCAATTGGGGCATTAATGTATCTTGCTAATAATTCCCGACCAGATATAGCTTTCTCGGTAAGCTTATTGGCAAGATTTAGTACTTCGCCAACACAAAGACACTAGAATGGTATTAAACATATATTTAGATACCTCCAAGGGACCATTGATATGGGTTTATTTTATTCAAATGAATCCAAGCCATCATTGATTGGTTATGCAGATGCAGGATATTTGTCTGATCCACACAAAGGTCGATCTCAGACAGGCTATTTATTTACAAGTGGAGGTACAGCCATATCATGGAGTTCGACAAATCAAACTATGGTTGCTACTTCTTCAAATCATGCAGAGATAATAGCCATTCATGAAGCAAGTCGAGAATGTGTTTGGTTAAGATCTATAACTCAACACATTCAGCAAACATGTGGTCTTTCTTCGAAAGAGAATATTCCAACAATATTGTATGAAGACAATGCTGCATGCATATCTCAATTGAAAGGAGGATATATCAAAGGAGATCGAACAAAACACATTTCACCAAAATTCTTTTTCACTCATGATCTTCAGAAGAGTGGTGAAATAGATGTACAGCAAGTTCGTTCAAGTGATAATTTGGCTGATCTGTTCACTAAGGCATTACCAACCTCAATATTTGAAAAGCTGATATATAAGATTGGAATGCGTCGTCTTCGAAACATTAAGTGATTTTTCATCGGGGGAGTAAGTACATGCTGCACTCTTTTCCTTAACCAAGGTTTTGTCCCACTGGGTTTTCCTTAGTAAGGTTTTTAATGAGGCAGCAAGCAATGTATATTATAAATAACTATGTACATCCCAATTTTTTTTGTAAGTTCTTAGTGAGACACATTATGTTACATGGACATCCAAGGGGGAGTGTTATGAATAATTTGTACATTGGATGCTACATTGGATACTACATTGGATACTACATTGGATGCCCATGTTGTGAATAATTGAAAGATTAAATCTCCTATTTTATGTCAATCTTCTTTGCTTTTTATGCCTATAAAAGGCCATGTAATTGCAATGGAAAAATACACCAAAGTGAAAGAACAAAACTCTTCTCCCTTCTTTCTATCTCTTCTTATTTACATTTTACTGCATTGCTTTTATTTTACAACAGATACCTACAAGAGAGTGCATGAAATTTTCTGCCAAAACATATGGGAAAAAGTGAAGTAAGCTGACGGATTCGAACTTGCACGGTGGGTTACGGAAAATCAATTTGGGTACCGCACCTTACTATTAAACCAGCAAAATACTTTGTAATTGGGTTTCCATATAAATATTGTTATACATTTAATAATTTCGTAATATAAATATCGGATCTAGGCAAAAGTTATTAAATTTCCTCGAACCCATACTTACCACCATAGATCCGCCCCTGCCTACACCATATAAGTAATCAACTACATAACCTAATACTACCAACTAAAACGTCCTGATTATTAAGCTAAATCCTTTGATCATTACAGCAACTAGAAAATAAGCTTCATTACTTAAAGTCAAATCACACATCATATATTATAACAATAACAACAACAAATTCAGTATGTTCCCAACAAGTGGGGTCTGGGGTACCTAATAAAAGTAGAGAGGCTTTTTCCAATAGATCCTCTGCCCAGGAAGGATAATAGAAGAAGAGGAAAGCAAGAAAAGAAGAAAGAAGGGAGAAAAAAGAAAAAGGGAGAGATAAAGGATAAGTAGTACAAAATAAAAGTAACATGGAATACAATACCTGAGGCGAACAAAATCACATAACGCAATAAAAATCTAAGGATATGAAGGGACATGCGTGCTACTCTATGTTGCTCGGACTCTTCGAAAATGTCGCTAGGTGCATGTTGGATTCTCAAAAGCAGTGTATTTTTGGAGAATCCGGCACGGAAGCGGCAGTATTTTGGATAGTCCGCGCAACTTAGGTGCTACTACCACTATTGGTGAGCAACTAAAAACTACCCACTATTCTTCTACATTAATTCTCAACCTCCACACCCTCCTATCAATGGTTATGTCCTAAGTGAGCTAAATCAATGCCATGTCCTGTCTAATCACATCTCCCCAGTACTTCTTAGGCCTACCTCGACCTCTTCGTAAACTCCCCATGGTCAACCTCTCACACATCCTAACAGGAGCAACAATGCTTCTTCTCTTAACGTGTCCGAACCATCTCAGCCTCGACTCCCGCATCTTGTCCTCCATGGGGCTACTCCACTCTGTCCCCGATAGATTCACTCTTAATTTTATCTCGCTTGGTACATCCACACATCTATCTCAACATCCTCATCTCTGCTACTTTCATCTTCTGAATATGAAAGTTCTTGACTGGCCAACATATCACATATTAGAACAAGTTAAATTACACTTGTAAGTATACTGTATTTGTAATATAATTTTGAAAATATAAATGAATATAAACAGGAATGAACATAAACATAAATTACAGAAAACCAATTCGAGCCCACTGAATTCACAGTGTTTTCTTAAGAAATTCAATTTCCTTCTAGTACCCAAGGTTATGGATTATTTCCTCCCAGGATAGAATGAATTCTACACTGGTGTAGTGGTAATTCAAACTCCAGTGTTTTAGCGAATACGAAATTCGGTAGCAAATCACACTTACTTTTGCTTTGTTTGATGCTAAAAGTATGCAGAAGAAAGAGAGAAAACTCAAAAAATCGTAGTGAATTTTGAGCAGAATAGCGTTGTATTTATAGCCAAAGTTAGGCTGAAATGCAAAACGGCCACAGCATAAATGCATTATATAAATGGTCATTTACTCAACAATAAAGAGGAAAAATTGAATAGGGTAGTTACTTTTCTATTACCAAAACATAAAAATGGGTTTACGAACTTGCACATTTGAACACCCCCACGCTTTAAAATAATTCAGTTGGGCTTCCTTCCTTTCCATTTTTCATATGGAATGGATTGTGTTTTGCTATGGGGTACTCGATTTAGTATTTGGATAGCCATGAGAACAACTTTCCCCCACAAATTTTGTGGCAAACCAGAACTTATCAATAATGCGTTCATCATCTCCTTTAACGAATGATTCTTTCATTCTGCAATCCCATTAGATTGAGGCGTGTAAAGGGCCGTTGTTTGATGAATAATTCCATATTATAAATATATTTGTTCAAAAGGATATTCATATTCACCACCCCTATCACTTCTTATCATTTTGGTTTTCTTGTTAAGTTGCATTTCAACTTCATTTTTGTATTGCTTGAATGCGTGTATTACTTCATCTTTACTATTAAGTAAGTAAACATAGCAATATCAAGTACTATCGTCAATAAAATTTATAAAATACTTCTTTCCACCGCGAGATGGTATTGACTTCATGTCACAAATATCTGTGTGAATTAAGTCTAAAGGATTTGAATTCCTTTCAATCGACTTATAAGGATATTTAACATACTTAGATTCCACACATACTTGACATTTTGATTTGTCAAATTCAAATTTAGGCAATACTTCCAAATTAATCATTTTCTGCCAGGTTTTATAATTGACATGACCCAAACGTATATGCCATAATTCATTTGACTCAAGTAAGTAAGACGAAGCTGAAATTTTATTATCATTTTCAACAACCATTACATTCAGCTTGAAAAGGTCCTCAGTGAGGTAACCTTTTCCTACAAATAATTCATTATTATTTATTACAACCTTATGAGAAACAAAAACACATTTAAAACTATTCTTAACAAGAAGTCCACTAGAGACTAAATTCTTCTTAATCTCGGGAACATGAAGGACGTTGTTCAAAGTCACCACTTTACCGAAAGTCATTTTGAGAAATATCTTCCCACATCCTTCAATCTTGGCCTTTGAAGCATTTTCCATAGAAATCATCTCATCGGATCCAACGGGAGCATAAGTAGCAAAAGCTTCTCTAACAGCACAAACATGGCGAATGGCTCCAGAATCAATCCGGTTGCCACCAAGTTGCATTCGAAAAGCATGACACATAAGTCATCAACATCATCATGCTTTTCAACCATGTTTGCTTGACCCTTCTTCTTGTCTTTCTTCGAAGTACGACACTCCGTAGATTTATGTCCGGTTTTTTCACATTTGTAGCAGTTTCTACTGAACCGCTTCTTGCTTGGGTTGTATTTTACTCCGGAAGCCTTCTTCCTCTTTTTGTTCTCTTCAACAATATTTGCTCTCATTATTGTTGAGTTTCCACGATCTCTCTTTTCAGCAGTTTTGTTGTCATCTTCCATTCTCTACCGAACAATGAGATCTTCAAGGGACATCTCCTTGCGTTTGCGTTTTAAGAAGTTTTTGATGTCCTTCCACTAAGGAGGCAACTTCTTAATCATCGCTTATACTTAAAATGCTTCATTGATGACAAGACCTTCAATGAAATTTCTATTAGTAAAAATACTGAGATTACTACTTTCAACATCAATATTAATTTGATTTATAACTTCAGCAAGGAGATCATGAATAGTCACTTTCAATTCCTGGACTTGGGTAATAACAGACTTGGTATCTACCATTTTGTAGTTCAAAAACTTTACAACAACAAACTTTTTCTACCTGACATCTTTGGTTTTGTATTTCTTTTCAAGTACAGTCCACAATGGTTTCGACGTTTGCACGCCACTATAGACGTTATACAAAGCATCCTCCAGCCCGCTTAGAATAATTCTTCAGAAAAAATCTGAATGCTTTCATGCCTCAATCACGAGAAAGCGTTCAGTTTTTCTGGAGTTTCATCGGACAACACAAGAACATCTTCCTTGATGAACTTCTAGAGACTTCGTGTAGTCAAATAGAAGAACATCTTCTGTTGTTAGTGCTTGAAATCAACCCCAAAATTTTTTTCGGGTCTATCAGCAGTGCCAATACCGCCGGTGTTGTTCGGCTTGTTGAGGCATTGGCAGTAACCGTTGGAACAGCTTGGTTCACATTATCATTAGTCATTTCTGTAAAAGAATGGCACAAACGTTAAAATCACGTAGATTTTAATCTCCAATAGAGTACCAAACCACAAAGGTTTTACTCTCTGGAAATAGTAAGTACAAATACAGAAAATATTCAAATTCTTTAAGCTTGTTAGTATAATGTATTTGTAATATAATTCTGGAAATATAAATGAATATAAACAGGAATGAACATAAACAGAAATGACAGAAAACCAATTCGAACCCACTGAATTCACAATGTTTCATTAAGGAATTTAATCACCTTCTACTACCCAAGGTTATGAATTATTTCCTCCCAGGATAGAGCGAATTACATACCAGTATAGTGGTACTTCAAACTCCAGTGTTTTAGCGAACACAAAATTCGGTAGCAAATCACACTTACTTTTGCTTTGGTTGATGCTAAAAGTATGGAGAAGAAGGAGAGAAAACTCAAAAAATCGTAGTGAAATTCTTAGCAGAATAGTGTTGTACTTATAGCCAAAGTTGGGTTGAAACGCAAAACGACCACAGCATAAATTCCATTACATTTCCCACAGCAATAAAGAGAAAAAATTAAAAAAGGGTAGTTACTTTTCTGTTTCCAAAACAGAAAAATGGATTGGATTTAATATTAATATTCTGTTATTAAAACAAATATTTAATAATATTTTTGTTAATATTTTACAATTAGCAAATAAATTTGGTCGCCGAAGCCGAAGCCGAGCCGAGCCGAGCATGCGACTACGGCGCGAGGCTTGCCTTCTTCTCAACTCTTTAAGAGCTAGAAGAAGAGCAAATTCTTATATACCCATAAAAATCTCTTCCTCTTCCAATATGGGATAATATCTATTTGTCAAGGGGAAAACTTAAAATTTCATTTCTCTCCATTTCCCATTCACCTTCCTTTAAATATTTAATATATTATTAAATACATAAAAAAAGCCAACAACACTTGCTGTGTAACTTATTTTAACTGTGTGTAGTAATGTAGATTAATCTTAACAAATCTCTTAGGAGAATGAAATTGTGGCCAGCAGCCCAGTAGGGAAGTTTTCTTATACCGAATGGGATTCAACAATTTATATATAAGAAGAAAAAAGAAAAAAAATCATTTTTACCCTATTTACACCCCGTGCCTCTTCCCCTGGTTGTGGCAACTCTAGAAGACAATTCAAGTAAATAACTAATGATTAATCTTAACAACAGAATTAGGAGAATGACCTTAAATTCTGACAACTTCAGAAGATAATTAAACTCAATAACAAATCATAATACCCACAGCCACATTTAAATTCTCCTATACTAATACCACTACTTACAAAAACACTGCACGAAATAAAAGTTGATGCAAAAGAGTTTACCAGCACTGTGTGGCTCTTATAAATATTTTCCACATCTATCAGAGATCTTTTGTTTGCCTCTGAATATGTTTTTTTTTCAATTAGCAAACGTAAGTTGAACGGAATTTCGTATCACATTACTCTCAATATTCAAAAGTAAATAAGTTAAAATGCTCAAATTTGTTTTTGTGCTAACCATGTCATTCATGACAAAAATTGCACAAAAATACGCTGGATTCGAAGCTACATAATCGTTCATCCAATCGTTCAAGTAGTTGGCTAATGTGTAATATATGTATGTATAATTTATATAGTAATATATATATATATATATATATATATATATATATATATATATATATATATATATATATATATATATAAGTATAGTTCGTGAAAAAAAATTGCACGGATTGCGGATATTGGGCCCAGCTGATTGTGGCCAGAACCTTGCTACTCCAGTAAAGAAAGAAAAAATGAATAATAGAGAAACACAGACAAAACAACAGGAACAAAAATATGCTAGGGCCTAGGAAAAACAAAATTACCCCAAAAAATTCTCTGTCTGACATTTTGAAATCTGTGTGGCCGCGAATTGGAAAATAGAAACAGACGGAGCAAAAAGTTAGTACAATTCCTATAGTATAAGATTTGTCTATGATAAACCACATTAGTTTTAAATATATTCTATTAAAAACCAAGTCCAACAAGATTAATTACATGCAAACAAATACTTAAAAATTACTACTCTGTTTATACTTGTATACGATAAAAATCGGTCCTATCCCATTTTATTATTTGATCGAGATCAGGGAATTGCTTCGAAGGTCGGTCTTGTAGCGGATCAGACCGAAGCGCGAGGACACGGTATCGAATTTGAGAATTGAGGTGCCTGTCGAAATCAAGGCCTGCAGCGATCGAGATCAAATATGGCAGACTTCGAGCAAAGCGCAATAACGGAAAAATGAAAAATCTATGATCGGTTGAAGTTCACGGCGAAAATCCCGTAATAGATAAAAGCAAGGGCGATTGTTTAGCTAATCATGAAATTTAATTTCGCAATTGTATCATAGACAGGGATCCTCTATTATATAAAGAGGGTCTTAATCATTTTAAGACAAGAGGGGTTGCTCTGATGGTAAGCAACCCCTACTTCCAACCGAGAGGTTGTGAGTTCGAGTCTCCCCAAGAACAAGGTGGGTAGTTCTTGGAGGGAAGGATGCCGGGGGTCTATTTGGAAACAGCCTCTCTACCTTAGGGTAGGGGTAAGGTCTGCGTACACACTACCCTCCCCAGACCCCACTAAGTGGGATTATACTGGGTTGTTGTTGTTGTTGTTGTTGTTGTTGGTCTTAATCATTTTGTAACCATCTTACACTCTGAAATATCAAAGAAATATAATGCCTTTTTTATTTATTTATTTCATATACTTGTTTGTCAACTTATCATATTTTAATTGTTCTTGCACAAATCAGTTCGAGGGCTGGATTTCGTTCAAACACTGATTTGCTTTATATTGTTGTTAATTCCTATTATTACGCTTTATTTTTATCAAATGGTATTAGGTGAAATCACATATCCTTAAAACCACATTATAAGTTTTATTGTTATCCTATTTTAAGGGTAAACAATACCATTTTTTTTAAAGGATAATTACTTTCCTTGGAAAGATGCGTAGAGCTTCGTAGATCTCACTTTTATTTATTTATTCGATATTTTGCATTCAAATTGATAAGCCACACCATGAAGGTCTGGGAGCGGGTGATCGAGGCCAGGGTGAGGGAGTCAACATCTATATCCGTGAACCAGTTCGGTTTCATGCCGGGTCGGTCCACTACAGAAGCAATCCACCTTATCAGGAGATTGGCGGACACTACAAGAAACTTCGCTTTTAACGACCATTTTTTAACGAAGGGATGTGGATCCGGTCGTTATAAGTATACTTTAAAGACCAAAAATATTTCCGGTCATTAATGACATATTTTTAATTCTACAATTAAGAAAGGATAATATACGGCTCATTGATATTTAGATATCCGGTCGTTGATGGGTATTACAAATTTGGCGGATATATCCAAAATAAAAAAGCGCCAATACACTCCACTAGGTTTTCAGTTCTTTTTCTTTCACGCTATTCAAAGAACCCTAAGCCCCAAATTGCAAAATGAGGATCTCACAGATTTTGCGACTACCACCGCCTTGATGTCCTTCATCTTCAATTGGTGAGCTCTCTCTCTCTCTCTCTATATCTTTTTCTCTCTTTGAGTGTGTATTCAAAGAACCCTAAGCCCCAAATTGCAAAATGAGGATCTCACAGATTTTGCGACTACCACCGCCTTGATGTCCTTCATCTTCAATTGGTGAGCTCTCTCTCTCTCTCTCTCTCTTTTTCTCTCTTTGTCTCTCTCTCTCTCTTTTTTCCTCTCTTTGAGTGTGTATTCAAAGAACCCTAAGCCCCAAATTGCAAAATGAGGATCTCACAGATTTTGCGACTACCACCGCCTTGATGTCCTTCATCTTCAATTGGTGAGCTCTCTCTCTCTCTCTCTCTCTTTTTCTCTCTTTGAGTGTGTAATGTGCATAATTGAAGTTCAATTTTATTTGATTTCAACTCAGTTGATTCCTAAGATTTTCACTGTCATAACTTGGTATTTTGTTCAATTTAGGATTTGAGATGGAAGAGCTATTTTTTTTTTATTTAAGATGTGGAATCTCCAATTACATTTCATTTCTTTCAAGGAAACCTAAGACAGATGAGAACAAAAATGAAGTTTTAGTCCTCGATTTTCATATTTTCTGAACGAAAATTTAAGGAACATAAGTAGACGTTATAATATTTCTTTTCAATGTCGATGATAGCAGAGAGAGGACAAGGACCTTAAACCAACAGACCATACTTCTGAAACTCCCATTCACTATACACCAACTGTAAATTCTAGTGACTATACTTCTTAAACTCCCACTTGTTGTATCAATTGATAGAAGAAATGTAGATAATCTAGAATTGTTGGGAAAGGATGTTATTTAATTCCTTTGCAGAAACCTTATCATGCAATTATTAATGGTGCCCACTTCCGTATAAGATAACTGGAGTGATATATTGTGCAGTAGTAGAAAATTAGGATGTTATATTGGTAAATTCATGTATTTGAGGATGTCTTGAAGCACAACAAGACCAAAGATTGCTGGATTATTATTGGAGATTTTTTTTACTTTGGTATCAATTTGACTTTTTAGTGATTCTATCATCTTATAATGAATACTACAATGGACCGTTAATTGTCTGTCATATCAGTAGTTCTCTTTATATCAGTAGTTCTCTTTCTAATTGTTTTGTAAAGCATCGTTTGGGATATTGTAATCTATATTTTTAAGAGCTTGTTATGCTCCCTTGAAGTGTTGAAACCTGGAAAGCCCAAGGGTTTTAACTTTATATAAAGAAGTTATTGGTCTGTATATAATAATAATCGTTTCCACACGTTAATAAAAGACATCTTGATGACTATGTATGTAATTTAGGTAGTTTTTTTTCTTTACATGGTTCTTCTAGTTAGTGTTGAAATAAATCGTGAAGTTTCTTGTTAAATTGGAACAACAGAAGGGGTTGTTTATGTTCGTGTTCTAATGCAGAGAATTCAGCGAGTCATACAACAGGGGATGGAACTAGAAAGAAATACTTCAAACTCAAACTTCTTTGGAGAACAAAGACAACTATTTATGACATTATCTATTAATACTTCTAACTTAAAACTCAATCTTTAATCTTCATGTTTCAATATGGGCATGTCACATGTGTGTGTGCACCAGGAGCTCAAAGAAATGAAATCATTTCAGGGGATGTAAAGCCTTTGAAGTCTTGCTTGAGGAGAATGGCTTAGAATGGAGAAAGACTTAATTTAGACTTGGAGCATCAACATATTAACAGGTTTGGATTTTTCATCCTTTTTAACACAACTACTTGCGCATTTGGGATGTCAAGTCATGACAACTTTTCTCTGTGGGTTTGCTACATATTTCTCAGAAGTAGTTGCCGAGGGAATTCTAAGGGAGAAAGATGATTATGTGCATCAACTGGGTGAATTGATCAAGTTGGGATTCATCCTGGAATTTGATGAGGCAACTGTTGGGTTCTTGATGAAAAACAAGAATATGTAGATATTTTTGGAGGATGAAGAATTCCTTTCTGCTGCCTTCACTTCCTAATAGGTATTTATGCGCACTAAATCCACCTTCCCCATTATGCACCCCCTTAATATCTTTTTAAACATTTCTTTTTACTTTTTGGTAATTTCCTGAAATATACTACTTTTTTCATGTTTTGGTATTGAGGTGGATGATGGATTATCTTGCTTTCCAACATATATCATAGTTTACTGATGGTTCTGGATGTCTTTTGTTGGTGATGTATTATTAACTGAAAGGAGCTCTGCAATTTCTTCTAGCTAAATAGACAAATAGGTAAACTACGAACAAAGGATTCATATAGCCAAACCTTCACTAATTTGGGATTTAGACATAGCAGATGGATTACAAACATGTATCTTTTATTTATCTTAAATCAGTACGAGACAGAGATTCTCAAGTACTTAAGTTGAAAATTGGATGCAGGTTTTCTTTAAGCAACATCTTAGCAATGTTGTTTTCTTATTCAAATTCCATGTTTCTATCAACTATTACATGAAGAGTATTTGTAAATGAATTTACTCATATCTTGTATCACTGAATTGAAGGAAACATGGATAACTTCTTTCTTTCACATTTTTTTCCAGTATTGGTCATTTATGATTCGTTCTATTTATTATTGGCATTTGTACTTGCTTTTTGCTGTACTTCTTTGTTATTTAAGCAGTAGCTAGATTATCAATATTTCTCCGCTTTTAAATTTCAAAACTTCTCTGGCTTGAAGTCTAAATTTCATCATACTTGAACATAAAAGATAAACTTCTTAAAATTTTTCATTGGCTGCATCAGTTTACTTAAATATATTTGCTCCAATTCTTTAGTTGATTTGGTGATTACATTATTTATTTATTTTCTAAATAAACTAGCTAGTTGGAGTTTTTCCACTAATGTGACATGACTTCTTCTTTTAACAGATCAAGATAAAGAACTTGAAGTTTGAAGAATCTATCCTTGAAGAATGTGCGGAGCAAGGTGAAGCATAATAGGATTTTTGTTCCGTTAGCAATGGTTTAAAGATGTTTTCATTGTTAGCAGTGGTTTAAAGATATTGTCAGTTGTACATCGTGCTATTCTACTATCTATTTTTAGGAGTTGATAAAAATAGTGTCATGCAATTTGGATGGGTATATTTATAGACAGTGATCCTTCTATTGTTTGTAATGGCAATGAAACTTTATAGAGATGGATTTTGATTATTTGGTATTATTGTAAGATGCGTGGTTGTTGCATATATGTGTGTGAGAAAAGATATAGAAATGATTATTATTGGACGACTACAGAAAAAATTAGTGTTATTATATTTATTAAAATTTCACATTAGCGAAGGAAAATGTGTCTTTAAAACTCTTTAACAACACGACTATCAAATGGTTATATGTGCATTAGCGAAGGGAAATTTTGCAATTTGCGAAGGGAAACCCGGTTGGTAAATAGGAATAACGACGGGAATTTGCTGGTCGTTAAAGGAATTTAACGACTGGATTCTAATCCGGTCGTTAACTTTTAACGACGGAGCCAATAGCGACCGGCGATGACCGTATTTTGCTCCGTCGTTATTGACTTATAACGACCAGATTTGAACTTTTAGCGACTGGATTTTCCGTCGCTAAAAGCTATTTTTCTTGTAGTGGGAACAGTTCAGGGATATGAAGAAGGACCTGCACATGGTGTTTATCGACTTGGAAAAGGCGTACGACAAGGTCCCTAGGGAGGTACTATGGAGGTGCCGGGAGGCTAAGAGCGTGCCGGAAGCCTACATCAGAGCAATCAAGGACATGTACGATGGAGCTAAGTCCGGGGTCAGGACAGTGGGTGGCGACTCAGACCGCTTCCCGGTGGTTATGGGGCTCCATCAAGGATCTGCGCTTAGCCCCCTCTTGTTTGCCTTGGTAATGGATGCTTTGACGCGTCATATTCAAGGGGATGTACCTTGGTGTATGCTATTTCCTGATGACATAGTCCTGGTAGACGAGACGAGGGTCGGTGTTAATGAAAGGCTAGAGGTTTGGAGACAGACCCTCGAGTCTAAGGGGTTCAAACTAAGCAGGTCAAAGACAGAATATCTGGAGTGCAAGTTTAGCACTGAGTCGAGCGAAGTGGGAGGGAGCGTGATGATTGGATCTCAGGCCATAGCCAAGAAGGATAGTTTTAGATACCTTGGATCGGTGATCCAGGGGGACGGGGAAATAGACGGGGATGTCACTCACCGTATAGCGGCAGGATGGTCGAAGTGGAGGCTTGCTTCAGGAGTCTTGTGTGATAAGAAAGTGCCACATAAACTCAAGGGGAAGTTTTATAGAGCTGTGGTTAGACCTGCCATGCTGTATGGGACGGAGTGTTGGTCGGTGAAGAAATCTCATGTTGAGATGATGATGGTTGCGGAGATGAGGATGCTAAGGTGGATGTGCGGGCTCACCAGGTTAGATAAGATTAGGAATGAAGTTATTCGGGAGAAGGTGGGGGTGGCCCCAGTAGATGAGAAGATGCGAGAGGCTAGACTTCGGTGGTTCGGGCATGTGCGGAGGAGAAGCCCCGATGCCCGGTGAGGAGTTGTGAGCGGCTAGCGGTGGTCGGTGTGAGGCGAGGCAGAGGGAGGCCCAAGAGACACTAGGGAGAGGTAATTAGACAGGACATGGCCAGGATGCGGATTTCTGAGGACATGAACCTTGATAGGAAAGTCTGGAGGTCTAGTATTAGGGTTGTAGGATAGGGGCTTCTAGATTTTTCGTACTCCTTTCCCGGGGTGGGTGAGGTGTGGTAGGGACGCCCATAGAGGATTAGTTTGTGTTCTCTTGTAGTAGTCATTTCTGGTAGTTACTGTTTTAATATCATTGCATGCATATCTGCTTATTGATGGTATTTATGCCTCTTATGTTTAGACAATTTTTTTGCGATGTATGCTGGTATAACTAATGCGGTTTTTGTTTTTGTTTTTATTTGCCTTTCTTTTCAATGCGCCGAGGGTCGATTGGAAACAACCTCTCTGCCCTCTCGGGTAGAGGTAAGGCATGTCTACATATTACCTTCCCTAGACCCCACCTTGTGGGAATATACTGGGTTGTTGTTGTTGTTGTTGTTAGTTTATATGTCAACAATTTTTCTTTATTATTTGAACTTCGTAGGCTTATGTGTTTGAAATCTGTATTTATTTCTTAAAATTCGTTTGCGATCAATCACTTTTGAGAGGGGGGAGTACAAGACTATGTCAACTATAACCGATAAATTTACATACACCAATATTTTGTGTCAAGCATGGAAGTTTCACAAACTCACTACTTTCACTATATCCACTCCTATGGAAATTTTCTCACTCTCCGATCACCCAACCTCCCAAATCCCACCCAAACCACCTGATATACCTTAGAAATATGATGGAATTAATCCACCTACACCAACCCCAAGTAGGAAAAATCAAATAGTTGATGCAGGGAATTACTCCTCACCAACTATGCTAGAAAAAGTACTCCAACATCAAGGATGTTCATATAAGGAAATCCTCCTATTGGACCCCATGAGCGGTCAGGTTCCTCAAGCCCCCATGCAACCACTAAATACTCAAGTTATTCCCATGCAATCAGACTATCATCTCTATGATTTGCCTAGCCAAATAACCAACTCACAAGAAACCCAAGAGCTAAATGATAACCTACAAGTCTCCCTCTCAGTAGGTGACCTCCAAATAGTTTACCAACCATGGAGGTATTCTCTTATTATCAAACTTATGGGGAAGCGTATCCTACATCAATACCTTCGCAGGAAGATATATCAATTGTGGAAACCTAATAAAAATTTTACTCTAATGGACCTAGGGGCTGACTACTTCATAGTAAAATTTTCCAAAGAGGAGAACATGTCCAGAGCCATCAATAACGGACTATGGTTTATCAATGCTATCACCTATCAGTTAAAAAATGGGAGCCATATTTTGTAGCCAGTGAGGCAACACAATTAAAATCAGCTGTTTGGGTCCGTCTACCCCAATTTCCTATTGAATTTTATGATTCAACCATCCTTCAAAAAATAGAAAATACTATTGGGCAACTATTAAGGATCAATGCACGTACTTCCTCAACTCTAATAGGTAGGTATGCTCGACTCTGTGTTGAAGTATCTATGGATAAATCAGTCAAGTAATTTTCTACATTGGAAATTATAAACAACATATACACTATGAGGGTGAAAATTTTCTATGCACCAAGTGTGGGAAATTAGGCCATAACCAATTAAAATGCTTAATTCCCTCATCACCCCCCAAAACCAGTGATCATCAAGGAGACGTAACAGGTATCTAAAAATAAAACTCCCAAAATAATTGGGTGACTGTCACCTTTAATAATAAGAAGAAGGCTACTGGAGCAAGGCAAATCCACACTGCAAAGGTAAACAATCAAGGTACACATCCGACTCCTTTTGACACTGACACAAATATGTCCTCTAAATCCCATAATGATCTCTACTGTAATTCTAAATATTTGGGGTAAAGGACCATCAAATACTCATGTTACTGAGCCAAAAATTAGACAATACAGGGACATTCAGCTCCCGCAATGCTGGCCAAAATCCAAATATTTTTTAGGCTCTAAACTCAAAGGAGAACATGGTTTTTGAGAATGGTTTAGAGGGAAATCTGGGCATAATCCCTAATGACCAATGCATGAAAAATGGAAAAGACAAAAATAGCCATGTGTCAAATACCAATCATACATTGGAACCCGCATCCCAATCATTACATGAAGCTTCCACTAAAGACAAATATAGGAATTACCGATTACCCCTAATTTAATGAACAAAACTAATCCCACTACCCCTATCCAACCTACATTACACATGGACATGCATGCACATAAGGATGTCAAAATGGCAAAACACTCATATAATTTGGCAATCACAAAATCCTCCAAAAATCTTATATATCATCACACCCCAAGCATATTATTAGCCACGCAGCCAAAGACCTCTATAGAAATCAAGAATCCTAGTGAAAATATAACTCCTATTACTGGTGTGAACCAAATATATGTTGAGTTTTATTTTAAGAGTGAATGGGAAATGAGAGTATATTGCACCAACAAGCAACAAGTGCCTCTCCCACCAAGTAAATGTACATTCCACCATGTAAGTGCCTCCTCCATGATAGCCTACTGCTTGTTACATCATGGAAGGGGCGGATTTAGCTCAAACAACTGCTATAAATAGAGAAGAAGTTGGAGAGAACGAGATAGATCAGAAACAACACTTGAGATACTCTCTGTATACACTCGATATACACTCTGTATACACTAGATATATACACTATATACACTCGATATATACACTGTATACACTGGAAAAACGAATTTCAATCTCTTTGGTAAGAATTCAACATTGGCTATACATTGCATTCCCTCCTCTCAGAATTTTCATTCGACTTCTGAGTTGTCCTTCTTTATTCTGCATTGTTTTAACCACAAACAAAGCATCCATAAGTGTGATTTGCTGCCGAACTTTGTGTTCGCTGAAACACTGGGGTTTGAAGTACCGCTACACCATTGTGTAATTCGTTCTATCCTGGGAGGAAATAATCCATAACCTTGGGTACTAGGAGGGGATTAAATTCCTTAAGGAAACACTGTGAATTCAGTGGGCTCGAATTAATTATTGCTTTATTTATATTTACGTTTTATACGCTAACAATTTTATTGTCCAGAATTGTTATTTAAAAAATATAGGATAGCAACCAAGGAACCATCAAGCTTAAGGAATTTAAAATAATTTTTATTTATATATTTGTGTTATCCTTATTATTCTGGAAATGAAAACCTTTGTGGTTTTGTGTACTCCCGTTTTGGAGAGTAAAGCCTTCGTGGCGGTTTGTTGGAGATTAAAATCTACGTTATATTTTTTAACTCCAGTTTTAAACGTTTATTAAACGTTTGTTTGTGTCATTTTTTTCCTCCTGAAAATGACTAACGAGAATGAGAACCAGACTGTTCCAATGGTGATTGCTAATGCCTTAACAAGCCGAACGACTCCGGCAGCATTGGCACCGGCGGAGAAACCCGAAAAATTTTCCGGGATTGATTTCAAGCACTGGCAACAAAAGATGTTCTTCTATTTGACTACTCGAAGTCTCCAGAAGTTCATCAAGGAAGATGTTCCTGTGTTGTCCGACGAAACTCCAGAAACCGAACGCTTTCTCGTCGTTTAGGCGTGGAAGCATTCAGATTTTTTATGCAAGAATTATATTCTAAGCGGGTTGGAAGATTCTTTGTATAACGTCTACGGTGACGTAGAAACGTCAAAGGAACTGTGGACTGTGCTTGAAAAGAAATACAAAAGTGAAGATGCCGGGTTGAAAAAGTTTATTGCTGCAAAGTTTTTGGACTACAAAATGGTAGATAGCAAGTATGTTATTACCCAAGTCCAGGAATTGCAAGTGATTATTCACGATCTCCTTGCTGAAGTTATAAATCAAATTAATATTGATGTTGAAAGTAGTAACCTTAGTATTTTTACTAATGAAAATTTCATTGAAGGTCTTGTTATCAATGAAGCATTCCAAGTAGCAGCAATGATTGAGAAGTTGCCTCCTTTGTGGAATGACTTCAAAAACTACTTGAAACACAAACGCAAGGAGATGTCCCTTGAAGATCTCATTGTTCGGTAGAGAATCGAAGAGGACAATAAAGCTGCTGAAAAGAGAGGCCGTGGAAACTCAACAATAATGGGAGCAAATATTGTTGAAGAGAACAAGAAGAGGAAGAGGGCTTCTGGATCAAAATACAACCCAAGCAAGAAGCGGTTTAGTGGAAACTGCTACAATTGTGGAAAACCTAGACACAAATCTACGGAGTGTCGTGCTCCGAAGAAAGGCAAGAAGAAGGGTCAAGCAAACATGGTTGAAAAGCATGATGATGTTGATGACTTATGTGCCATGCTTTCCGAATGCAACTTGGTAGGCAATCCTAGAGAGTGGTGGATTGATTCTGGAGCCACTCGCCATGTTTGTGCTGTTAGAGAAGCGTTTGCTACTTATGCTCCTGTTGGACCCGACGAGATGATTTTTATGGGAAATGCTTCTAAGGCCAATATTGAAGGATGTGGGAAGATATTTCTCAAAATGACTTCCGGTAAAGTGGTGACTTTGAACAACGTCCTTCATGTTCCCGAGATTAGGAAGAATTTAGTCTCTACTGGACTTCTTGTTAAGAATGGTTTTAAATGTGTTTTTGTTTCCGATAAGGTTGTAATAAGTAAGAACGAAATGTTTGTAGGAAAAGGTTACCTCACTGAGGGCCTTTTCAAGCTGAATGTAATAGTCGTTGAGAATAATAATAAAATTTCAGCTTCGTCTTACTTACTTGAGCCAAATGAATTATGGCATATACGTTTGGGTCATGTCAATTATAAAACCTTACGGAAAATGATTAATTTGGAAGTATTGCCTAAATTTGAATGTGACAAATCAAAATGTCAAGTATGTGTGGAATCTAAGTATGTTAAACATCCTTATAAGCCGGTTGAAAGGAATTCAAATCCTTTAGACTTAATTCACACAGATATTTGTGACATGAAGTCAATACCATCTCGCGGTGGAAAGAAGTATTTCATAACTTTTATTGACGATAGTACTCGATATTGCTATGTTTACTTATTTAATAGTAAAGATGAAGCAATAGACGCATTCAAGCAATACAAAAATGAAGTTGAAACACAACTTAACAAGAAAATCAAAATGATAAGAAGTGATAGGGGTGGTGAATATGAATCTCCTTTTGAACAAATATGTTTAGTATATGGAATTATTCATCAAACAACGGCCCCTTACACGCCCCAATCCAATGGGATTGCAGAAAGAAAGAATCGTTCATTAAAGGAGATGATGAATGCATTATTGATAAGTTCTGGTTTGCCACAGAACTTGTGGGGGGAAGCCGTACTTACGGCTAGCCGAATACTAAATCGAGTACCCCATAGCAAAACACAATCCGTTCCATATGAAAAATGGAAAGGAAGGAAGCCCAACTTGAATTATTTTAAAGTGTGGGGGTGTTTGGCAAAAGTGCAAGTTCCTAAACCCAAAAGGGTAAAAATAGGACCAAAAACCGTTGATTGTGTTAACATAGGATATGCGACTAATAGTAAAGCATATCGATTTCTGGTTCATAAATCAGAAAATCCTGACATTCATAATAATACGGTTATAAAATCAGATAATGCTGAGTTCTTTGAAAATATATATCCGTACAAAAAAGAATGTGAGTCGATTAGTGAAGCATCTAAATGACCTCGGGAAGAAGCAAAAGAAAGTACACTTAACCAGGAAGATCCAAGGCGTAGTAAACGTCAAAAAACGTCTACTTCATTTGGACCAGATTTTGTGACTTTCTTATTGGAAAATGAGCCTCAAACATTTAAAGAAGCTATGTCTTCTTCGGAATCATTGTTATGGAAAGAGGCGGTCAATAGTGAAATAGAATCTATATTGAACAACCATACATGGGAATTGGTTGATCTTCCTCCTGGAAACAAACTGTTAGGTTCTAAATGGATCTTTAAGAGGAAAATTAAAGATGATGGCACTATTGACAAATATAAGGCAAGACTTGTGGTCAAAGGGTATAGACAACGAGAAGGTCTTGATTATTTTGATACATACTCTCCGGTTACAAGAATTACGTCCATACGAACGTTAGTAGCGTTAGCTGTAGTTTATGGTCTTGAAATTTATCAAATGGATGTTAAGACGACTTTCTTAAATGGAGAGTTGGAGGAAGAAATCTACATGGAACAACCAGAAGGGTTTGTGGTTCCAGGTAAAGAAAAGAAGGTCTGTAGACTTGTTAAATCCCTTTACGGATTAAAACAAACACCCAAACAATGGCATGCTAAATTTGATCAAACAATGTTGTCAAATGAGTTTAAGATAAATGAATGTGATAAATGTGTGTACATTAAAAATGTTCCAAATCACATAGTCATTGTTTGCTTATTTGTGGATGATATGCTCATAATGAGTAATGACATTGCCAATATAAATGCTACTAAGCGTATGCTAACTAGCAAGTTTGATATGAAAGACTTGAGAGTTGCTGATTTAATTCTAGGAATTAAGATCCATAAGACTTCTCAAGGTCTGGCGTTGTCACAATCTCATTATATCAAGACAATACTTGAAAAATTCAAGCACTTGGACTTTAAAGTTGCAAAGACTCCAATTGACGTGAATCTTGCATTATCAAAGAACAAAGGCCAAATTATATCACAATTGGATTATGCTCGTGTGTTGGGTTGCTTAATGTACATCATGAACTGTACACGACCAGATATAGCCCGTGCTATAAGTAAATTGAGTCGATATACGAGCAATCCAGGTCAATCTCATTGGATGGCCATGAAACGAGTTTTGGGGTACTTAGTACATACACAGGATTTTGCTTTGCACTATAATAAATATCCTGCGGTCATTGAGGGATATTGCGATGCAAATTGGATCACCGGATCAACTGATTCCAAGTCCACAAGTGGATATGTATTCACCATTGGTGGAGGAGCAGTATCTTGGAAGTCGTCCAAACAAACTTGTATTGCCCGCTCTACAATGGAGGCTGAGTTCATAGCCTTGGATAAAGCCGGTGAAGAAGCTGAATGGATCCGGAATTTCTTGGAAGATATTCCATTTTGGCCCAAACCCTTGGCACCAATATGCATACACTGTGATAGTCAAGCGGCAATTGGAAGGGTTGGGAGCGTTATGTATAACGGTAAATCTCGTCATATACGACGAAGACATAAAACCGTTAGACAATTACTCTCTAGAGGAATTATCACGATTGACTATGTAAATTCAAGTGATAATATGGCGGATCCACTTACAAAAGGCCTAACTAGAGATGTAGTTGAGAAATCATCAAGGGGAATGGGACTGTGGCCGAGAACTAGTCATAGTGGCGGTAACTCTACCTAGAAGACTGGAGATCCTAAGATCTAGGTTCAAGGAGATCAAACAAAGTCATTTTTGACGGTTCAACACTGTCAAATAAACTTTTGGTCCATTCTCTTATAAGACAATGTTCAGTACCAAGGATAAAGCATTAAGGCTTTTTAATGATTTCTAAAATTGATACGGGGTATATCAAATAGTGTATCTACGGGATGACACGTTTAGGAATCACCTATGTAAGTGTGAAGTGTTAGCCGCTTCAAGGAGAATTCTGTAAGGCCAGTTATCTACACACTTATGAAACCAGGCGGTGTTCATGGCTGAAACGAACACAACAATGAGAACCAAAGATGGTTAAGGGTTGGTTGTGTGACTTGTGGTTGTCTAGGTATACACCAAAGTTCGACGATTCAAAGATATCAAATCTACCGATTGATCGAGTATATCCGACATAAGTTCACTACGGAAAGTTCAAAGGGAAACTTACTTATCCAGATGCAATTAATCCTTACTTGTGAATCACATTGTTTTTCATGCATACTTCCATGATATAGCCATTCCCCATTCATGTGGGGGATTGTTGAGTTTTATTTTAAGAGTGAATGGGAAATGAGAGTATATTGCACCAACAAGCAACAAGTGCCTCTCCCACCAAGTAAATGTACATTCCAACATGTAAGTGCCTCCTCCATGATAGCCTAGTGCTTGTTACATCATGGAAGGGGCGGATTTATCTCAAACAACTGCTATAAATAGAGCAGAAGTTTGAGAGAACGAGATAGATCAGAAAAAACACTTGAGATACTCTTTGTATACACTCGATATACACTCTGTATACACTCGATATATACACTATATACACTCGATATATACACTGTATACACTGGAAAAACTCTTTGGTAAGAATTCAACATCGGCTATACATTGCATTCCTTCCTCTCAGAATTTCCATTCGACTTCTGAGTTGTCCTTCTTTATTCTGCATTGTTTTAACCACAAACAAAGCATCCGTAAGTGTGATTTGTTGCCGAACTTTGTGTTCGCTGAAACACTGGGGTTTGAAGTACCGCTACACCAATGTGTAATTCGTTCTATCCTGGGAGGAAATAATCCATAACCTTGGGTACTAGGAGGGGATTAAATTCCTTAAGGAAACACTGTGAATTCAGTGGGCTCGAATTAATTATTGCTTTATTTATATTTACGTTTTATACGCTAACAATTTTATTGTCCAGAATTGTTATTTAAAAAATATAGGATAACAACCAAGGAACCAACTATATATACCACTCAACATTATAATGCCAAGACTCCTACTCACAGCAAGGAGAAGGTTTCAATTAGTTCACATCTCAATCCAACTCAGATCTCCTCAAATGGCCAACCCTCCACAACTACCTCCACAATATAGAACCAAACCTTATTCTTCATGTCGCCCCCTCAATTCCAGAATTACCAATCGACCTCTTGGCTAGAAGCAGGCATCCTAGGCCATGCAATAGCCTTCAACATCCACATCAATGGTCAGGAGATGGTAATATAATAATACAAAACACTCGATAAATAGCCCAACTAATATCGAAGGGATACACTTGGCTATGAACAACTACACAAATCAAGCATGGATCAACAACATTTTCCACCCCCTAGCCCCTCACATGAACCATACCCTAATCCAAGAAATACAAAGTCAATGGAACCTCCCTCAAATACCCAACCAATATATCAATCTCCCAGTGACTCTCCCTTTCTTCCCAGCGGAGGAAAGCATGATAATCAATCCAATCTTCATACCATGGGGTCACCATGCAGCCCAAGAAACCAATAATCCACTAAACATGGCCCCAGTCAAACTGGACCCAGATATTTAAGCAAATGTGCCAGAACAAGATCCATCACAACCTACAGTAGAGAAAGAAGAAGAACACCATTCACAAGGTACTCAACAGAGTGTAGAATACTCAAGCCTAAACGAAGTAAAAGTACTACTCTTCCCAGAATTATGGAGCAAGAAATACATCTTCAGTTGCCCGAGCACCATGTATAAATGCTCAATGCATGTTCGACTACCACAAGATCCCACAGTAGGAAAGCAAGCAATTACCCTAGTCCCATCAAGAAGGAGAAGCCACAACTCAAAAGAGAGGGAGTCCACTGTGATCCAACCTCAAACATCTCTAATGAATAGAGCAACCACTATCATCTTCTGGAGCGTCAGAGGTGCCAATAATGATGATTTCCGTCTTAATTTTAGGGACTTAATCGATACTCACAAGCCTTGTTTGGTGGCTCTCCTTGAGACTAGGGTGCATGTGCATGCACCCCTTCTAAATGAATTTAATTTTTCGGAGCTTATAGAGGTTCCTGTTGAAGGCCAGTCAAGAGGCATGGCTGTCCTCTACAACCACGATGTAGTAACTGTTGAATATTTCACCAGAAATGGCCAGAAAATTCATGCTCTTCTTCAGGTTCGTCCATTCAATTTTAATTGGCTTTTTATGGTTGTTTATGCTAGTATCCAGATTCACCTTAGAGATATTATGTGGGATAATCTAAAATCCGTCTCACAAAATTACAAAGCTTCTTGGATGCTAGGGGTGATTGAAATGATATTATTAGTACTAATGAAAAGATAGGTGGAAGACCTCTAAAAAATATAGGGTTACTGAAATATGAGGAGATATTGACTCTTGTAAACTAATAGATCTTGGCTTCAAGGGTAGTAAGTTTACTTGGTCTAACCATAGAAAGAGGAAAGGGTTAATAGTGGAAGGAATAGACCGATCTTGCTAATGATGATTGGTTAAAAAAAATTCCAAATATTACCATCACTCATCTTCCTAAGACTCACTCGGATCATAAGCCTATACTTGTTAAATTAAATAATATCACTCACCGTTGTGACATAATTTTTCGGCTTGAAAATATTTGGTGTACCCACCCAAAAATTTGGTAATATTGTTGCAAACCAATGGAGGAATAAAGACCTAATGGGGGCTACCAACTCCTTCGTTACCTTTATTAATAAATGGGACAGTGACCACTTTGGGAGTATCTTCAGGGAGAAAAAACTTCTTCTAGCAAGAATAAATGGTATTCAAAAATCTCCTTATTTTTCTTCTACTTCTTTCCTTCAAAATTTGGAATGGAACATGATCACTAACTATAATAGCATCCTCAAATTAGAAGAAGACTATTGGAAACTAAGATCTAGAATCAATTGGCTAAAGGAAGGGGACCCAAATACTAGGTTCTTCCAAATTAGTGCCTCTAATAAGAGAAGACAAAACCATATTAGTTTTAGGAATAGTGAAGGAGCTTGGATGGATAATCACCTTGATATCATTAATCATACCCTTGATCACTTTTCTATGTTATTTTGCACTAGTCACACCTGTATAGATATGACTCACTTACTACATAGCACAACTAGCTTCCACAAAATTGATCTATCAGTTCTGGATAGTCCTTTGATAGATGAAGAATTAATAGTACTATTTTTTCCTTCAAACCATTTAAATTTCTTTGTCTGGACGGTTTACATCTTTTTTTTTTTAATTAAAAATCTTGGAAGATAATAGGAGATTCTGTTAGGGTTCTTTGTCACAATGTTTTTAAGGATCATGCAATCCCTCCAGAAATAAATACTACCTACATTTGCCTTATTCACAAATTTTCTAATACTAACCACCTTAATAACTTTAGACCTATTAGTCTTTGTAACAATTTCTACAAGACTATCACTAAAATTATTGCAAATAGGCTCAAAACCTCTTCTTAATAATCTCATCAGCCCTATTCAATCTAGCTTTATAAAATACAGAAGAGCTAGTGACAATACAATTATTATACAAAAACTCATTCACTCTTTAAAAAATACAGAAGGAAATAGTGGAAAAATGTTGATTAAAATTGACCTTTAAAAGACTTTTGATAAATTAGAATGATCATTCATATACAGGACCCTTCTTTTTTTTTTTTAAAATCAAATTTCTCTCCCAATATTTTCAAACTTATTATGTCCTATATAGTGACATCATCCACTTCTATATTGGTGAATGAGACTAAAACCATATTTTATAACCAAGTAGAGGGATTAGGTAAGGGGATCATGTGTCCCCCTACAAATTTATTTTATGCATAGCAATGTTATTATATTATATAAACCATAACAACAACAACAACAACAACTACCCAGTATGTTCCCACAAAGTGGGGTCTGGGGAGGGTAATACGTACACAGGCCTCCCTACCCGAAGGGTAGAGAGGCTGTTTCCGGCCGACCCTCGGCTCAGAAAAAGAGAGAAAATCAACAAACAAAACAAAACAAAACAATGTTAGTAAATCCGGGATAAATCAAATAAATAATTATCTAAACATAAAACCAAAAGTAGAATGACATGCAATAATCCATAAGAGGCACAACACAATACATTAATTAACTATAGAGATTGCTACCAAACCCCACTCAGCCCCTAAAAGAAGTGCTAAGAATTCTAGAAGGCCCTACCCTACAACCCTAATACTAGACCTCCAAACTTTCCTATCAAGGGTCATGTCCTCGGAAATCCCCATTCTAGCCATATCCCGCCTAATCACCTCACCCCAATACCTCTTAGGCCTCCCTCTGCCTCGACTCGCGCCAACCACCGCCAGGTCGCTCACAACTCCTCACCGGTGCATCAGGGCTTCTCCTCCGCACATGCCCAAACCACCTGAGTCTCGCTTCTCGCATCTTCTCATCCACCGGGGCCACCCCCACCTTCTCCCGAATAACTTCATTCTTAATCTTATCTAATCTGGTGAGCCCGCACATCCACCTGAGCATCCTCATCTCCGCAACTCTCATTCTCTCGACATGAGAGTTCTTCACAGGCCAACACTCCACCCCATACAACATGGCAGGTCTAACCACCGCTCTATAAAACTTCCCCTTGAGTTTCTGTGGAACTTTCTTGTCACACAAGACTCCTGATGCGAGCCTCCACTTCAACCACCCCGCTCCTATACGGTGAGTGACATCCCCGTCAATCTCTCCGTCCCCTCGAATCACTGATCCAAGATATCTGAAAGTGTCCCTCTTGGCTATGACCTGAGATCCCAGCTTCACGTCCCAGCCTACTTCGCTCGATTCGGCGCTAAACTTGCACTCTAGATATTCTGTCTTAGACCTGCTTAGTTTAAAACCCTTAGACTCGAGGGTCTGTCTCCAGACCTCCAACCTCGCATTAACACCGGCCCTCGTCTCGTCTATCAAGACTATGTCGTCAGCAAAGAGCATACACCATGGCACATCCCCTTGAATATGGCGAGTTAGAGCATCCATTACCAAGGCAAATAAGAGAGGGCTTAGCGCAGATCCTTGATGTAGCCCCATAACCACCGGAAAATGGTCCGAGTCGCCACCCACCGTCCTAACCCTAGGTCTTGGCTCCATCATACATGTCTTTGATCACTCTGATGTAGGCTTCTGGCACGCTCTTCGCCTCCAAGCATCTCCACAGAACCTCTCTAGGGACCTTATCGTACGCCTTCTCCAAGTCGATAAACACCATATGCAGGTCCTTCCTCTTATCCCTGAACAGTTCCACCACCCTCCTCACAAGGTGGATAGCTTCTGTAGTAGAGCGACCCGGCATGAAACCAAACTGGTTCACGGATATAGATGACATCTCCCTCACCCTCGCCTCGATCACCCTCTCCCAGACCTTCATGGTGTGACTTATTAATTTGATACCCCTATAGTTGTCGCAACACTGGATATCCCCTTTGTTTTTGTACAAGGGAACCACTGTACTCCATCTCCACTCCTCCGGCATCCTCTTGGTCCTAAAGATCACATTGAACAACCTGGACAACCACTCCACTCCCGACCTACCCATGCATTTCCAAAACTCCACCGGAATTTCGTCTGGCCCAGTCGCTCGACCCCTACTCATCCTACGCAACGCCCTCAAGACCTCCTCCTCCTTAATGCGCCTGCGGTGCCCGAGGTCTCTAGGACACTCTGAATGCCCCAGCTCCCCTAGCTCTAAGACTCGATCCCCCTCTTCGTTAAGCAGGTCTCCAAAGTATTCCTGCCATCTCCGCTTGACTTGCGACTCCCCCGTCAGAACCCTACCATCCTCGTCCTTGATGCACCTAACTTGGTCTAGATCCCGCGCCTTCCTCTCCCTCACCTTAGCCAACCGGAATAACTTTCTCTCCCCGCCTTTCTCCCCCAATTCCTCGTACATGCGCCCAAACGCTGGCATTTTTAGCTTCCGTGACCGCTAGTTTCGCTTCCTTCCTCGCCACCTTGTAGTTCTCCTTGTTCGCTCTCCTTTCTTCTTCGCTTGAGCTCCCTGACAACTTAGCAAACGCCGCCTTCTTCGCCTCCACTTTTCCTTGGACTACCTCATTCCACCACCAGTCACCTTGGTGCCTGCCTGAATAGCCCTTGGCTACCCCAAGCACATCTCGCGCAGCCTCCCTAACCAGGTTCGCCGTCACTGACCACATTGCGTCCGCTTCCCCAGAGCTACTCCAAGCTCCCCCATCAACTAGCTTCCTCTCCAGCTCCCGGGCTTTCTCCTTAGTCAAAGTTCCCCATCTAATCCGCGGTCGGCCCCGAGAACCCCTCCTCTTCCTCTTCACCCAGAGACCTACATCCATCACTAGGAGTCTATGAAGGGTTGAAAGGGACTCTCCCGGAATAACCTTGCAATATTTGCACAACCCTCTATCGCTCCTTCTGAGAAGGAGGTAATCAATCCGAGTCCTTGCCGTGGAACTTTTGAAAGTAACCAAATGCTCCTCCCTCTTCTGAAATGACGAGTTCGCGATCAAAAGCTCCGAAGCCCTAGCGAAATCAAGCAGCGAAGTGCCCCCTCCGTTCCTAACCCCAAAGCCAAGGCCGCCATGCACCTCACCGTAACCACCAGCCTCCGCCCCAATATGACCATTAAAGTCCCCTCCAATAACTAACTTCTCGGATTGGGGAATACTACTCACCAACTCATCCAAGCCCTCCCAAAAACGCCTTTTAACCTCCTCAGCTAGGCCTGCATGCGGCGCGTAAGCGCTAATGACATTGAGAACACTACCGCCAATAACCAGTTTAATAGACATTAACCTATCATCCACCCGCCTAACCTCAACCACGGACTCCCTAAGATTCCTATCTACCAAGATACCTACTCCATTCTTACCCCTCTCAACCCCGAAGTACCACAACTTAAACTCATCTGCATCCCTCGCCTTCGTCCCTTTCCACCTAGTTTCCTGCACACATGCTATGTTGACCCTCCTCTTCTGGAGAATCTTTGCCAATTCAATGGACTTACCCGTTAGTGTGCCTACGTTCCACGACCCGATCCTCAATCTCCGAGCGTCCTTTAACCTCTCCCCACCCAAACCTCCCGCCCTACCCACAGGACCACTCCATGCCCCCCTGCTCACCTCCTCCCCCACCCCCCGAGGACATGACCTTACAGTACCATCCTCCGCCGCGGCCACTATCCCTCCAACAGACTACGGTAAAAGAGACGAACTTTAATAGAATTACGCAAAAGGATGCTTGCTAGATAACGATAGAGTAAACCACACACAAGATGCTAGTTAAAATACGTAAAAGGACGTACAGAATAAACAAGAGATCGGGAGGTACCAACTCCCGGTGGAAAACCTGAAAGTAAGCTTTGATGCGCCGGGGTCAACTGCCGCCAAACCTACTCGTTTTGGCCGGTGTAGCTTTGCTCCTCGCTTCCAAATGCCAAAAGCTCTTCCAGCCGAAAACTCTCTTTTTGGTTAAATCTGGGAATTGTCTTGGTAATACGGTGAAGTTGCGTCAAACTAGCACGTTCGTATTCCACTTCTGCCGCCCCTTGTTCACCCTTGCCGGGGTTGTTCTTATGTTTGCCCACGCACGTTTTGCTCGCCGCTAATAGCCACAATCCTTAACCTGAAACAATTCCTGCGCATAGAACCCGGACTTTCAACTTGCTATATTCCTGGTGATGTGGGACCCGACAACCAGCCTGCCAGTTGTTCGGTGTTTGCTTGTACACCTCCCACTCAGCCCGAAACAACCACCAACAAAGCGCAACCTGGAAAACACACAACGAAATCGAGAAAAAAAAAAGGACAGGTGCGGGACTATCACCGTCACCACCACACAAATCTGCTACTAGCCAGACTCACTGGAAAATGAACCTTGTAAAAGTGGAGCGACGACGGTAAAAAAGAAGAGAGACGAAAAAGGTATAAAGGGGAAGGGGAAGCACGGAGGAGGGTGTTGGGGTTGATGCCGAAAAAAGAAGAAGAGAGACAGGGCGGCGCCGGTGAAGCGTCGATCGCTGGCCTAGTCTCTGCTAGGGTTAAGAAGGGGGAGAAAGAGATGGGGGAAGAAAATAGAGAAAGGTAGAGGGAGAGATAGAGAGTTAGAGAGATGGGGGGGGGAGAGGGGCGTGCTTACCTGGCTTACCTATCCACGCTGGTGCCGGTGGTAGAGAAGTTCACCGGTGGAAATTGCCGTTATAATGAGAACGTTAGTACAGAGACAGGCATATAGGAGAGAGAAAGTCTGAAAGTCCGTTATAATAATATACAAATATATTATATAAACCATCTAGTGGATATTAAAAGTTGGGACCCTATCTTAATGAGTAAAGACAGCCCTCCCCTATCCCACTTATTTTTTGCAGATGACTTGGTACTAATTGGCAAAACCAATAATAATACTACATCTTCTATTAAGTCTGCCCTTAGTCAATTTTGTGACATCTCTGGGCACACGATAAACTTCAAAAAATCTAGGATAATATTCTCTAGGAATTATGGTATAACAACTAGATCTAATATCTCCAACTCTCTTGGAATAAAGGAATGCAAGTCTTTTAGGAAATACTTGGGCTTCCCTATTATTAATAATAACCCTAATCACAAAGATTACCAATTTATCATTGATACTACGAGGAGCAAGCTCTCAAGATGGAAATGTGATAAGCTTAATCTAGCTGGAAGATGCACTTTAATTACATCAACTCTAGCCAGTCTACCAGCATACTACATGCAATACACTATTCTCCCCCAAAACCCTTAAGTCAATTGACCAAATTCAAAGAAACTTCCTTTGAGGCACAACTGACAATGGGAAGAAACTACATCTAGTCAACTGGGGCATGGTTACTAGACCAAAACAAGAAGGGGAATTAGGGCTAAGGAAAGCTCATTCAAAAAATCTAACCCTAGTAGCCAGCCCAGCATGGAGATTAGCTAACAATACCACTAATCTTTGGGCTACTACACTTTTTAAAAGATACTCTCGTAAGCCAAAAGTTTTGAGCACCGGTGCTCCAATCTCCCGTATATTATATATAATTCAGCAAAGTATATCGGTCCAGCATAATATGCTGGAGTTCGTACACAAATGCATCAAACTCTCGTATATTATACGTGACCGATCTCTATTGCAATAAAATAATAACTATTTTTTATTAACTTGATAAACGCCGGTTATTTTTGATTGACAATATAAAAACTGCCTATACTATTTTGACGAAGAATCACGACAGGGTATCCACTTTTCAATCTTCCAAAGATCCTAAAGACACACAAATAAAATGTCCTATTTATAATTACCAAAAATAAAAAAATGTCCTCTTTATTTTAAAGTGTCATGATCTTTGACTTGCTCCTCCCACTAGTTTCAACTTTAGAAGAAGCTTTGAAATTCTGAGTGCCCCTTGTTTGCTTCAAAGTGTAGCGTCCATTCTAAGCCAACTTTCAACCAACCATTTTCTTTTTCAGTAGAGTGATATTGATTTTCTTGTTTGTAACATTAATTCTATTTTGGAAGGTAGAAATGGGCAAGAAAAAGCTTTTAGATTGGACTGCACGATCCATAATGTCTACGGGAACCGAAAGAGTCTCCCTATTAAAAAAAGATGTAAGCTTTCTCTTTTTTTTTTCCTTTCTCATTAAATAAAACATAGTAGTATATTAGTCACAAAAATGAAGGTTTTCTCATGAATTTTTGTTTTCTCTTTAGTACTGGAGCTTTTTGCATGTTGAAATCCTTTGCCCAAGGTGCTTGTTTTGTAACAAGAGACCATGATTATGTTTTGATAGATCATTTATTTTTTAGTTGCAAAGATAAAGAAGACAAATTCTGTATGCTGGAAATTGCATATGTTTAGTATACGTGTAATTTCTTTTTGTGTTTATATATATATTATGAGTATATGTTATTGAATCCCTTTACAAAGGGAAGCTTCTGGTGAAGGCGACAGTTCTGTGTGTGAACAAAGTATCACGCTAGAAGCTGAAAGATTGGGAGCTTACATATAAGGTATAGAGATCTTTGTGAGACTATTTTGGAGAAAATCGTACGGGTTTAAAGCGAACAATATCACACCATGTTAAGAGTATCGTTAGGCCATCTTAGGCGACACAAAATTTAATTAGGTTCGAATCCAGATATGACATTCTTGCGTTTTTTGAATCCCCTTGTTATAAATTCTGGCTGCGCTACTAGATGCAGTAACAGCCGCTAGATAGCTGTGTGCTACGTGTTACCTGAAGCATTAAGCACAAAGTTGTGATCTTAACTTTAAGGTATGGGACTTGCTTCAACACTCTGAAGAATCTGAAGTATGGAATTTTACTGTAGGTTCAATAGTTCGTATGATATTTGGTTCCCCCTTTTGTGTTCTCTTCTAATTTAGAAAGGGACTCTTTTTTAAAGCTTCTGCTACTTTATATATGCTGTTGACCCGAGCAGCACTAGTTTTCTGTGTGGAAGGAATAATGAAGTGTACGGAATGCTGAGCTCAGTAAAAATTCTTATATATGTAGATAAAAAACATAAATATACACTTTTTAAGGTTCAAAATTCAAATTGGTCATAAAACGAGTAGAGTAGTTGCTGACATTTGCTGAGTTCAATACTTATAGGCTCGGGTGAAGACAAACGAGGAAGGCACTTCTAGTGGTCCTGGGACAGATCTTGAGCATGGAGAAGCAGAGGTGATTGCTTTTTCTGCTCGCTCGTTCGCTTTTTCCCTCATTTGAAGCAGCTCCCTTGTGTAGATCTTGACTTATTGTGCTTGAACTCAGGCTGCCAATGTTGGATTTTGTAGAGTATTTCTTCTGGTGAGTACTCGAAAATTCCAATGTCAGGTATTCTAGTTTTCATCAATACTGCTAACGGTGTTTGATTTCAGGCAAAGCCAGATGCAGGAAAGCTAATTTTTGCTACTATTGCATTGCTGATAGCATCGACAACAAACCTTCTCATAGTATAGCACTCTCTTTCCACTTTTCTTACACTCTCTTAACATCTCATCGCATTAGAGTTTTGAAAATGCTGAGAGTTGGTTTATTTTTAGTACCTATTTCAACGCCAACAGTAAGATTCCACTAAAACTTAGTTGTGGACATTCGCCCTTTGCCAGTCTTCTTGGATCTACTATTGATGCTGTACTTTATCCATTGCAGCCGAAATTTGGTGGCATGGTAATTGACATTGTATCAAGAGACATACAAACCCCTCAACAGCAAGCTGAAGCATTAGAAGCCGTGAAAAACACGATAATGGCTATCATCTTAATAGTTGTTACTGGGTATGGGAATCTCTGCCTTTTTTCTGTCATTTATCTTGTACATCTATCAAGTACCTATTAAAATCCTTGCTTCATTTGCTCTGTGAGATTATTACTCTTTCCTTACTGGATATGGTATCTTGAAGAGACGATACATTTCCTAGAACTGAGCTCCATCATTTTAGACTTGATAGCACTTACGAAGAGGTTCCTTCTAAGTTCTAACTCAATTTTCAGAAGTGTTTTTTGAAGAAATAGGTGCACACTTAGCTAGATTCTTACTGGTTTAAGTTCACCAATTTTTTCATTTCATAAGAATAAAATATAAAATGAGGTTCTGAGATTCAACGCTGTGGAGGACCTGCATGCGACCTGCCAATGATTCCCAATCAATTCCTCATCTCAATGAGACCTACTGCTGTTTTGTGGAAGTACTCTCTGAGGCATTAGTGTTGTAGGACAGATAAGACATGGAAAAGTGTTCCACCAAAATATGCAAATTGTAAATATGATGTGTGGTCTGGAAACCCATAAATAAGTAATATGCCTTGTCCAAATTTTGTCGTGGTGAACTCTTTGATTCTCATTACAAGATACTGTAACATGGTTGCTGCATTTTGCATACTTTAGCTTGTTTTTTTTTTCTTCAAAGTTTACATGCCTTGAAAATATTCTTTTCAGCTCTCTGTCCACTGCATTACGGTCATGGTTGTTTTCTTCTGTCAGTGAGAGGGTTGTTGCTCGTCTGAGAAAGAATTTGTTTAGTCACCTTATCCAGCAAGTAAATTCCTCCTTTCTTCTCCCACTTTTTCATGTTTCTCTTTATTCTTCTCAATGATTGCACACAATATTTTCTTTCAAAGTACTTTTTACTTGACTAAGGCCACAGCACAGCAAAACGTCTTGGTTCAGGGTTGAGACACTTGTTTCTGCTTGATGATTTATAGTTCTTATAGGAAATAGCCTTCTATGATGTGACTCGGACAGGGGAACTGTTAAGCAGGCTATCAGAAGACACCCAAATCATCAAAAATGCTGCAACCACCAACCTATCAGAAGCTTTAAGAAACCTAACAACTGCACTTATTGGGATTGGATTCATGTTCTCATCTTCCTGGAAGTTGACGTGTGAGTTTCTCTATAATCAAGATTCCCACGCCCCCACTAACTACCCCCACATCATACTACTCCTCATTTGTGATCTGTCACTTGGTTAGTGCTGTCTCTGGTTGTTGTGCCTATCATTTCCATTGGTGTTCGTAAATTTGGGCGCTATATGAAGGAGCTGTCACATGAAACTCAAGCAGCTGCTGCAGTAGCTGCCTCCATTGCTGAGGTTGGTATTTACTTTGTGCGATTTTACAATCACATGCCTGTAATTGCCTTTTTGAGACCATGCTTCTCTTGAATTTGTAAATATGTAGGAATCTTTTGGTGCCATCAGAACAGTGAGATCATTTGCAAAAGAAAAATATGCAATATCAGGCTACTCAGAGAAGGTTGATGAGACCCTAAAGCTAGGACTTCGACAAGCGGTGAGCATACTCGTGAATTGATTCTCTTTTACTTACAAGATAATGGATATTAACTTGATTAGTGAGTTTTGTTTGTTACCATGTTTTGGTTACAGAAAGTGGTTGGTCTATTTTCTGGAGGGCTGAGTGCAGCATCAACTTTGTCGGTTATTATTGTGGTGATTTATGGAGCTTATTTGGCTATAACAGGCTCCATGACTGCAGGATCTCTGACATCCTTCATTCTTTATAGCCTCACAGGTAAATAATCCCATGATTTTTCCTCTTTATATTGCAAATCGAGTTGGCCAGGAGAAGGAATGTTATTAAAAATGGTGTAATGTGGAATATTTATAGAAGCCATTCCATTTCCTTTTCTTTCACCTAAAACAGTAACTAGCTAAAAATTTACTTGAGGAACAATCCTAGCAGCTACCTCGATAAGATTTTGATAGATGACATGCTTAAGAGAAGCTTTACAAAATATATGTTACTCAGATATTATATACGGTGCTGGGGATTTCTCAGGATTTTGTTCTGTCATATTAGACAGGACCATAACCACTTGATTAGATGTAGCTTCTGAGTATTCTCAGCTTTCATTCTCCGAGTGACCTTGCTGTCTTGATATAATAAAGCATACACTAGAAAAATTACGTGGCTGTATACCTATGTTTTATAGGGGTATCAAGCTGGAGTCACACTATGAAGGTTTGGGAGAGGGTGGTGGAGGCTAGGGTGAGGAGGTGCGTGTCTATTTCCGAAAATCAGTTTGAATTCATGCCGGGGCGTTCGATTACGGAAGCGATTCATCTGGTAAGGAGATTAGTGGAGCAATACAAGGAAAGGAAGAAGGATTTGCATATGGTGTTTATTGACCTGTGGAGGTATTTGGAGGTTAGCGGTACTCCGGTAGTGTATATTAGTGTGATTAAGGATATGTATGATAATGCTAAGACTCGGGTGAGGACTGGGGGTGGTGACTCGGAGCATTTCCCTGTGGTGATGGGGTTGCACCAGGGATAGGCTCTTAGCCCATTTTTATTTGCCATGGCGATGGATATATTGTCGCATCACATCCAAGGGGAGGTGCCTTGGTGCATGCTGTTTACCAATGATATAGTGTTGATTGACGAGACGTGTAGCGGAGATTAGAGGTTTGGAGACCGACCTTGGAGTCTAAAGGTTTCAAACTGAGTAGAACCAAGACAGAATACTTGGAGTGCAAGTTCAGTGACGGGACTCATAATGCAGACGTAGAGGTTAAGCTTGATGCTCAAGTTATCCCCAAGAGAGCGAGTTTTAAGTACCTCGGGTCTATTATCCAGGTAATGGGAAGATTGACGAAGATGCCGCGCATCGCATTGAAGCGGGATGGATGAAGTGGAGGCTCGCTTTCGGTGTTTTGTGTGATAGGAATGTGCCGCTAAGACTTAAGGGTAAGTTTTATAGAGTAGTGGTTCGACCGGCTATGCTGCATGGGGCCGAGTGTTGGCCAATCAAGAACTCCCACGTGCAACAGATGAGAGTAGCAGAGATGCAGATGTTGAGATGGATGTGTAGGCTACAGATGAGAGTAGCAGAGATACAGATATTGAGATGGATGTGTAGGTGTACCAGGAGAGATGTGATTAGGAATGAAGATATTCGGGACAGAGTGGGAGTAGCCTCCGTGGAGGACAAGATGCCGGAGTCGAGGCTGAGATGGTTTGGCCATGTTAAGAGAAGAAGCATTGATGCTCCAGTTAGGAGGTGTGAGAGGTTGGCCATTGAGAGTTTCAGAAGAGGTCGAGGTAGGCTTAAGAAGTATTGGGGAGAAGTAATTAGGCAGGACATGACGTTGCTTCAGCTCATTGAGGACATGATCCTTGATAGGAGAGTGTGGAGGTCGAGGATTAAGGTAGAAGGTTAATAGGTAGTTTATAGTTGCTTTCTGATAGTCTTAGTAGTATGCGTGTCCCTTCATATTCTTAGGCTTTTATTATGTTATGTGGTTTTGTCGCCTCAGGTATTGTATTCCATGTTGCTAATATTTGGTACCACTTATCCTGTATCTTTTTTTTTTTCCATTTATCTTCCATCTTTCTTCCTCCATTGCTTTCTTTTTCTTTTTCTTCTTGCCCTTCTTGAGCCGAGAGTCTATTGGGAACAACCTCTCTACTTGCATTAGGTAGGAGTAAGGTCTGCGTACAGACCACCCTCCCTAGACCCCATTTGTTGGGACCAAACTGGATTTGTTGTTGTTGTTGTTGTATACCTATGTTTGCATATCCGTAATGCTTCCTTGCACGTGCCTTTATCATGTAATGGCAAGTTTAAATTATTCATCAAACCTATAGAATGCACATTTCCTGAATTCTACATAGTTCCGTACAATCAGTTGCATTTCGGTTTATTACATAAAAGAAAACGATGTTTGAATTATGAGGCCTCATTCACAACTGAATTCCTTGCAGTTGGATCCTCAATATCGTCTCTATCAGGTTTATATACGACAGCGATGAAAGCTGCAGGAGCAAGTAGGAGAGTTTTTCAGCTTCTAGATCGTGTCCCAAGCATGCCTACATCAGGAGACAAGTGTCCTATAAGGTTAGTTCGTCCTTCTTCAACCACGAACATCATCCTATGGATAGCTGGTGGTAAGAAGCTTGTATTCCACTGGTGATTAATTACATGTTTGTGAAATTTAAGACCCATAGAAATACTTCTAATAACATTTTGGCTTTTAGTGCAGTGACCCGGATGGAGACGTTGAACTGGATGATGTATGGTTTGCTTACCCATCTCGCCCAAGTCATATGGTACTCAAGGTAAAATTTTAGTTTTTTCGCGTATCAACAGTGACATAGACATGCGTAAAGATATCAGAAACATTTTTCCCTATCATAATTTGATGCAGCCAAGTCACAGTATCTAACCTGATACTCTTGGTGTTTTCTTTTAAACTTTGAAATGCGCCTAGAAGTCTTTATGGTGTGTTCACAGTAAAGTTAGCTTGTTTACTCTTTGGAGAATTAAAAACGGAAGCCATTTGAAGTTGTAAAAGTTGGTCGGAGACTTAAAAAACAACTCTTATGCAGAGCATCTATTATTTTTGTTTTCTTTGGATTAACAGGGTATATCGCTAAGATTGAGACCAGGATCAAAAGTTGCCCTTGTTGGTCCGAGCGGTGGAGGAAAAGTAAACTTCATATGTACACAATACTTGCTAATATGATCTTATGAGGTTTGTCATGATAAATTCTTATCCTAACAAACTCGTGGTTGGATTACAGACAACCACCGCTAACTTGATAGAGAGGTTCTATGATCCACTTAAGGGGAATATACTGCTCAATGGGGTTCCTTTGGTTGAAATATCACATGAATATTTACACAAAAAGGTAATATGATCTCATCGTCTACGATTAAGTTTCTCCGTATCTTATAGAAGGCTCTCCTTTAATAATTCAAATGTGTTGTGCATGCCATATTGAGCGTCTGTCCAAAGGCTTTATCGGTTTAACAATATTAGTACTAATCAACTTATCATTGAGTAGTGGTCTTCAAATTTCTAATATATCCAAATCCTAACTTCTACATTAATTTAGATTAGTATAGTGAGCCAGGAACCTGTTCTTTTCAACTGTTCAATACAAGAGAACATTGCATACGGATTTGATGGCAAAGCAAGCAGTGCTGACATAGAAAAGGCAGCGGTAAATTCAATTTCTGTCCCAAAATTCAAGACTTGTTACACTTTCACTCTGTTTTCACCCAAAACATGATCCGTCTTTGTCAACTAATAATGGTGCAGAAAATGGCTAATGCTCATGACTTTGTAGAATCCTTTCCGGATAAATATCAAACTGTTGTTGGAGAACGTGGACTAAGGTTATCAGGTGGGCAGAAGCAGAGAATTGCAATTGCCAGGGCCCTGTTGATGGACCCTAGAGTTCTACTTCTTGATGAAGCCACTAGTGCTCTTGATGCTGAGAGCGAATACCTTGTACAAGTATGAACTTTCGACCTTATATATGCTCATATTTCCATATTATATCCCTCCATTTCAATATATAGAGTCTTACTTTCCTTTTTAGTCTATTTACAAAAGAGTGATGTATTTCTATATTTAGTAAGTTTCTAGTCCCGCATTCCCATTTTACCCTTAATGACACTCCCTTATAGGAACAACACAGCATTTTAAAATGGTATTTTTAGTATGTTATACATTCCTTAAGCTTGAACCTGTACGGGCCCTATAGAGCCTGAAAAATCCCAGCCCGCCACTAACCCGTTAACTCCAGCCCGATACAAACCCAACCCGAACCCGCATCGGCTGACCTTTTTTTTGTTTAGCCCGTCCCCGCCCGCCCGCTAAACACCCATAGTTTAACACCACAAGACTTTACCTTCATAAACTTCGTGCTAGTCAAACTAAGACACAAAGGGAATACACTTATTTGTAGTGCTTCCAAGTATTCTCATTGATATTCTTACTTTTCAATCCTTAGAAAAGCTTTCTATTAATTTTGATGTGTCAATGCTAACAGGATGCGATGGATTCTCTGATGAGAGGCAGGACAGTGCTTGTAATAGCACACAGGCTTTCTACTGTGAAAAGTGCAGACATTGTAGCAGTTGTTTCTGATGGTCAGATTGTGGAAAGTGGAAGCCATGACGAGCTTCTAGTCATGGATGGAATTTACACTGCTCTTGTTCGACGACAACTACAAGCACCAACAAGCTGAAGTGTACATCGCCTCGTCAGTAGTACTACATTAATAGGGATCAGAGACAACACAATATATGAATAAATCGTGTTCTTGCCTGGCAAATTCAAGATCTACAGGCTGTTGTTATTGTGTGTTCAGGTTGTATTGCCTATAAGAGTATATATACCTGAAAATCGTTGGAATGAGTATACATCTAAACAAATAAAATCAGTTACCCTTTTATTCTTTTCTCATGCCAGAGATCATTGAATGAGATATAGAGCCTTTACAATGTAAAAGTACTTTACACAACCAAGTTATATTTAAAAGTTAATTGCATATAACTGTTAATAGTACGGGTGAATAACCTGGAAAAGAGTGAACTGACATATTCGAACAAGTCAAATTACACTTATTCTGCAAGATCTATAAATTGTTTGTAGATTAATCTTAACATAAATATTAGGAGCATGAACTTGTGGCAACTTTTGAAGATAGTTCAAGTCAATGATGAATCAGATAGATTTGATGGTACATCATGGATTGAAAATCTTACTATCTTCTACTCCACCTCTAGATATATAAGTGAAAAATACACGCCCACTAAATTTATATTCAAGTAACAAAAGGGGAGTATCTAGATGGTGCAGTTGATTTTTTACATTTTAATTTAAAATCTCTGAATATGCCTATGAGGTATATGGTATTCTTTATACGAAAAATGTCCAAATATCCACCTATACTTTGCGAAAATACCCCTCTTTAAAAGTTTGGCCCATATCCAACCTTGCCGTTACATTATTGCCCCGGATACCTCCATAGACTTTAGGATAAGGTCTATATATAACCCTTGTTTTTTAACAATTTTTTTTATTTGTAAAAACTGAAAATTATTTGTTGAAAATAATTTCTCCAGTTCTTAAAAAACGACAATTATTTTGTTAAAAAATATTTTTTCTCCTTTTTTACAACAAAAAAAAAATTAGTTTTTCTAATTTTTACAAAAGAAGTTTTAAAAAACTAAATAATGAAGAAAAAAAATATTTTTCAAAAGCGAAAATAATTTGTTGAAAATATTTTATTTAGTCTTTTTAAAATAAAAATATTTTTGGAAAAATTAAAAATGTTTTAATTCCTCTGTTTTTATATTTTTTACAAAAAAAATATTTTGTTAAAAAAATGATTTTTGCAATTTTTTTTAAAGTTTTACAAAAAGAAATTAGAACATTTCCAAAAGAAAAAGACATTTCTTTTTGTGAAACTTTAAACAAATTGCAAAAATTATTTTTTTAACAAAATATTTTATTTTGTAAAAACTGGAAAAATGTAAAAACAGAGGAAATAGAACATTTTTAGTTTTTAACAAAATATTTTTGTTTTTGAAAAATTGAATAAAATATTTTCAACAAATTATTTTCGCTTTTGAAATGTATTCTTTTCTTCTTTTTTTAGTTTTTTAAAGTTTTTTTTTAAAACTCGGAAAAACAAATTTGTAAAAATTGTTTTTTTTTTCTAAAAACAGAAAAAAATTATTGTTTAACAAATATTTTTGTTTTATATGAACTAAAGAAATTATTTTCAACAAAATATTTTCAGTTTTTACAAATATATTTTTACAATAGAAAAATATTTTGTTAAAAAAAAAGAGGGTTATATATAGACCTTGTCGTAAAGTCCAAGGGGGTATTTGGCTCCGTTTAAAGTTCAGGGGGTATCCGGGCCAATAGTGTAATGGCAAGGTTGAATGTGAGACAAACTTTTAACGAGCGGTATATTTGGCTCTTTTCGTAAAGTATAAGGGGGTATTTGGACATTTTCCGTTCTTTATATAGTACATGTCCTTATAAAGTTTGTGACAACCACCGTCAAGGGCTGTAATGTGATGGATAAAATCCGTCTACTTTTTACAAAAAATTTCGAGTTTGATTCTTGAGAATGAAAAAATTTCTAATCGGGAGTATTTCTCTTACGCGCAGAGCGACTCCCAATTAGCATGATGCTTGTGATTGTTTGATTGCTCAATTTCTCAGTGATGCAATCGCCAGCTCATCAATTGTAGCGATGAAAATCATGAGGAAATTAAAAAGAGAGACCGTTGGACCACTTATGATTTTTGATAGTATATATTTACACTATTAGATGTTCTTTATTGTTATATGTCTTTTCTCTTATTTTGTTTATGATATTATTGTCTTTTCTGTTGAGCTGAGGGTCTCTTGGAAACAGTTTTTCTGTCTTTTTCGAGGTATGGGTAAGGTCTGCGTACACTCTACTCTCCCCAGACCCCACTAGTGAGATTTTATTGGGCATATTATTGTTGTATATATTTACACTATTAGATGATCCAAAAAGATAATTACAGGTAGCTAATAAATACACAAAATAAATAACTTAAAAAGAAAGACAAATAATTTGTTACAGCAAATTAAATTAAACTAAATCAATAGCGTAAAAAAAGTTTGAGACGCCAACGTATATAAATTAAATCCAATACTATTTTTTCTCTTTCTGATCTCTGCTAGAGAGCCCCGAGTAAAAAAAAAAAAAAAGAAAAAAAGAAAGGTGAAGAAAGGTGAAGAAAGTGGTAGAAAATGTGGAAATTACTTTCAATTTAAAATATCCTATATATTGGAACGCAATGTTATAATAAATAAAATAATATCGAATAAGGGAGTCTATAAAACAGTTTGTCTGGGAGATAAGATAAGGTGGTGCAACTGTGATAATACAAAGTAAAATTTCTAAAGAATCAACCCAACAACACAATCTATCCAATCCAATCCAATCCAATCGAACCGTTTCTTGCAGAGAACATGTCTCTTTATTCATGTCGTTTCTGATAAAGTATAGTATTAATATTTTATACTCATATTTTTAGTGATTAGAGAGAGAAAAGTGATAACAAAATAGAGATATGTATGATGGGTTTCAGGAGGGTGATGTTCCAAACAATATAAAAG